>BQNB010011924.1:0-73404 GCA_026074375.1 Tanacetum coccineum
TATCACCTACAGTTTTGCATATTTATGTGTTATAGTACAAATTTTTGGACTTTTCACCCAAAGAAGTCTGAGACTCGGATTTTGACTAGTTTTAGTAATTTGGACATAACTCCCTCATCCGGAGGAGTTGATAAACCATCCAATTGGCCACATGTACCTTAGAACTGTATCTATTCAACCATGTAATTTAATAATAGGCTCCAAGCTAAAAATAAATTGTAATAGCCACATTTTGCTACTGATTTGAAAACAGTCCCTATAATCTACCTCAAAATCCATCCAAACATTAATTATAACACTATCCAATCACATGCAATGCCATATTCATCTCTTCCACACATATCATACATCAAAAATATAATTATTTCCAGGAACCATGGCTAAAATGCATGGCCAAAAATTAAAAGAAATCAAGAATTAAAGATTAACTTACAAGATTAGGATTAAAATTAGTGAATCAACACAAACAACCACTTGACTTGGTGGCTGATTTTCGGACCAAGAAGCACCCAAAATCTTTCAATACTTTTCTTATAAAAACCCAAAATAATGTTTCCCACTTGATAATATAAAACCTAAATCAAAAACTTCAAGAAAAGTCCCCCAAAACACCTTCAAATCTTCATGAAAATTAACCAAACTTTGCAAGTGGTTCTAAGATGATGTTAAGATGCTAAAAATATGTTCAATCATTTTATAAAATGATGGTGGTGGATATGATGAAATTGGCAGCTATGGGATGTGGAGGAGGAAGAAGATGTTTTTATCAAATGTGTGTGTGTTTGGTTTTGGTGAAGGAGGTAAATAAATATAAGTGGGTGTTTGGATTTTAGTTTTGTAAGAGCTAATTAAAAGAAAAGGAGTGTTTGGTTTACATGATGTGTTTATAAATTATATATATATTTTTTATAAAACATTTACACCACAATATTTGTTTTACAACACTTAATTGAAATATTAAAAATTATAAAAATACTATTTTGACGCGGTTTCGGTCAAACGCGGATAAAAGTCGAAATGTGTTAAAATGAAAGATAAATAAGCTTTCGAAGCTAAAATATGGAGTTTTCGATTTCTCAAACGCTAAAGCGGATAAATATCTAAATCACGACGCGTAAATAATTAAAATTTATGATTTTTATCAAGTCGAGCAAAAAGAATAAAAATGATTTCTACAAAAATTAGAAAATAGAAATAGGGCTCGGTCTAAACATCGATCTTACATTCGGGTTGTTAAAGTCAGGTCCGGTCCTACACGACATAATCATCGGGTTTTTGGTCGGACCGAGCCGCATCGGGCCGGACCAGACCGGACCGAGACCGAAAGTAACAAAAAACTCCGGACCAAGGACCGGACCGAAATACGTTTGGTCCGGTCCGGTCGGTCCGGTCCGGTCCGGTATGCTCACCCTTAGTGTAAACCACAAACTCAAATACGAGTATAAAAACCTAACACACTAACAAAATTCATTACACAATTTTCATCTCTCTATTTTATCTCTCTTAAAAACACAAACACCTTTCTCGTACTTTATAAAACATTTAGCCCATCTATTTTTAGAAGTCTTAAAAAATTAAGTAAAAATGATTACTTTATTGGGAAAGATGTAAAACCATTAAAAAATATTCATCATACACATTTAAAAGCCTTTAAAATCCTTTAATAGCCAAAACTTGTAACACCCCAAAACATGTAACAACCAATTAAATTGTAAAGTTGTAACGGCCCATATACGTTTTTAATACAATCAACTTGTAACTGCTAACATTTATATTATCATCAATTCAGTCAAATTGTAACTGTTGCATTCATGTGGTCCATTTGTAACGGTCCATTAAACATAATTCAAGTGTAAACCACAAACTCAAATACGAGTATAAAACCTAACACACTAACAAAATTCATTACACCATTTTCATCTCTCTATTTTATCTCTCTTAAAAACACAAACACCTATCTCTTTTTTTCTTCAAACCACCAAATTCTGCCGTCTCACATATTAGATTTTGCTGCCACTACCGTTTAGTTCTTCCACCACCTTTGCCAACATCATGTGCTCTCAGCCGCTACCGCCGCCATTGTCTCCGCCGTCTGCCAAGCTAATGATCATGGCTTTGGAGGAATACGGGTACCAAAGCAGAAGAGGAATACGGGTACCAAAAAAATGGAGGTCTTCTTATTCCGGTGATGTCATTTTTAAAAAAAAAGGTGATGAAGGTTTCGGAGATGAATGAAGAGGGTTGAAATGTTTGATTTGGATGATTTTGTTAAAATGTTTGATGACATCATGGTTAATTGTTGCAAGGATGATTTCTAGAAATGTTAAGGGCTTACATTGTTGATGTCAAATATTAAGGTTTGATGGATTCATATTTTTTTAGAGATAGTCTTGTGAATTAATGATTGATCTGCAAAGCATCCGTGATCCTAAATCTATTAACTTTTGATGAAGTGGCTGAGATTTTTAGTTAGTTTTTTTTCATCATGTTATGTTAGTGATTTGGTGATTGTAGTTTTGAATTGATGATCGATGATGATGATAACCCGTTTTGGGTTTTATTTTGTCGAATTGTTAGAATTTTAATATTTGATTTGTGATTATTGGGGTGTTTGGAATTGTTCAATTTACTTAACTACTACTTACGTTCTACAGTAAATTTCTTTTTTCTTCTTTTTATTATGTAGTGATTGTTTACTGTTAAAAATAATTATTGAATTTGTCCAAGTTTATCATTTTCAAATCTTAAAAAAAGAATAAGCAATATCATTAAAAACGTGTAACCACTTAAACCATCATTGTAACGGCCTCCAATAATTATTAAAAACGTGTAACCGCTTAAAATCATTACTATCAATAATGATTATTAAAAATGTGTAACCGCATCCATAATATAAATCCACATAAACCATTTCACATCTCTCACACACAAATATTTTTTGTTACAACAAAAATAGTATCTTAATATATCTTCACTTTCACTCCTTAACTCTTACTGATACTTACTGCAAAGATTCTTTATTTTTTTCGTTAGAAAAACGCTTAGCCGAATAACATTTGCTCGCCGCAAAATATAGTCACAAGGTAGCCGCCGCCGCATTGCGCGGGTACCCGGCTAGTAATTTATAATAGAGGGATATCCCCATCCTACAACCATGCCTCGCTCCAAGCCTAGATATCCACACTAAAAACACATACAATGGAATAACTTGTTTATCATATCCTCTAACACAAACCACTTTTTACATCTCATCTCAGCCGACACACATAATTAAAACAACCAACTGAACCTATTGTGTGTTTAGAAGTGTTCTTGTAAATTTGATGTTTTTATGAATTTGAACATTAAAATAAAATACAATTTTAAAAGTTTTGAACTGTTTCGAATTCAAAAACTTTTCGAATATATTAAGATTTGGTATTTGAATTTGAAATTTTGAAAAATTAAAAATCTTGAAATCTTAAAAAAGTAACTTTAAAGTTAAAAAGATTTAGAGAATTTAACGGTAAGATTTGAATGGCTAAAACTTTGAAGTTAACAAGGACAAGTAGTGGACAACCCCTTTGATGACGAAACTTATCAATTGCGTAGATAAATTTTGTAAAGAAAGACATAAGGAAAATGCAAGATTTTTTTGTGTTATTTGGCATCCATAAATTGAGAATCCGTAGTATTGTTTATGTATTTTCCGAAAGGATTTCTTAATGCTACGAATGCAAGTTCATCGAAAGAAAACTATTATCCGTCAAAATTTTGTCAAGAAATAGACGTTGTCGTTGGACGCGAGTACTAGGCGAAATGATCATGTGCAACCATCCAAAAAAGAGCACACACCACATGGCTCGAGAAAAGGTTTTCATTTTAAACTGAAAAACAAAACTATTTGTCGCCGCCACCACGCACCAGTACCACGTTATACATCGACGACACTATTTAACCATACCAGCGGATAACAGCTCTTAAAAAAGATTCAACGATTGCTACAAGTACGATCTTTCGAAAGAAAATCATTCGCCGCCTTAATTTTGTCTAAAACTAGACACCGCAGCCGCTAAAATATAGTCACAGGGTACCCGCCGCCGCATTGCGCGGGTACCCTGCTTGTGTCTTTGAAATATAAATATAGTCCTTCAGACAAAATTTTACATACGTAATTTCATGTTGCAAGATTTAACGAAATATTCTTGAAACTAACAGACTATTCATGTTAACTCATCAAGTACCAAAACTGGATATTCAACAATTTTGAGTAGCTAATACACACTTTTTTTGGGGTAAAGAGTAGCTAATACACACTTAATATATAGTTTAATGGCAAATAAGGGTGGATGAAAATATAAGTGGCAAATTAACACTTTTTGTATAATTTTAATGGCAAATTTGCTATTTTAACCTCCATGAAATGTAAGAAAATAAAGTACTTGGAATAAAACTAGAAATAAAGTAGTTAAAATAAAACTAAAAGCTAAACGCTCATTTGACACATTGTAATAAAACTATACAAAAGTCAGGATCGTTTGCCCGTTTCACTGGCTCAACCCGGTTTCCGACCCGCCCCGACCTGGCCCTAGCGGGTTTATACCCAACCATTAGTCTGATCCGTTCTTTTTTTGGTGGGTTTCTTGGTTGGTTTGACCCGACTTATCTTATCCACTCCGATTATATGTTTTTTGCCCGTTCTGACTCCGACCCGCTGCTATGGAGTTTTCTTGCATGATTGCAAGGTGGAATCCACAATCGAGTATGATGAGGGATTTATTTACTAGGGTTATCTCGCACTACTAGGGTTACCTCGCACTGAAAGGAATGCTCTATCAAAATTTTCTCCATCGGGGTAATCAATTCAATCATAATGTGCCACGCACTATCTTTTTCCTTTGGTGGCTTATTCCAATCCATCTTATTATCAATTAAGTATTCCGACTCCCACATGTTTTCCTTTAAATTGATAGGTATAGTTCTTAGGAATTCTACCATTTTTCTAAACACTAAAATGTCTTTAAAGGGGTTGACTTCGACATCCCTAGCTATTTCTTTTGGGAATTATATTGATTTGATGATACAAAACAATGATACAAAACAATGAAACAAAAGGAAATCAAAAGGATCAAAGTCGTCTATATGGAATTCTATAAAGATGGAGGATTTTAGAAGATATATAAAGAGATCCCTAGACATAGTTTATGTGTGCACATGTAAAGATGTAGACGTCTAGTTGGTTTGGTGTAGCCTCAAGGTCTTTGACCCTGTTATAGTTAGGTAACCGTTCTATACTGATCATATAGAATTAGGGCTTGGTGTGAATATAGGAATGCAAAACCTTGTTTAATAACATCGATTCTTTGTTTAAATTCTGATGTGCTATATCAATCTTTGTTATTATTAATCCTAGATAAGTTCTAAACAAACTAGAGCTTTAAACGATTCTCCATAATTTCCCATTCCTCGGGTAAATGATTATCCAAAAAGGCTCTTTTTGCATAATAAGGGGGTCAGGCACCAATTCCGTCCGTACTAGGCCAGGATTTGTAAGACTCTCTTTTACCTAGGGTAGTCCAATAAGGCACTTCATGATCACCTAGGTCGATTTCTTTTACCGCAAATATTGACCTAGTAATTCCTTCACCTACCGCTATTTTGGACTTCCTACAATCTATCACGACACTAGCGGTTACTAAAAATACTCTTCCTACAAGTAAGGGGCAAGTAGGGTCTTTTTCCATGTCAACGACGTGAAAGTCTTCTTTAAGTTTTAACTTCCCTACGTATACCTCTATATTTTTTCATAATTCCTACGGGATATGATTTAGTTCCGTCATCTAACCATTATATATCCCCAATCTCTTCTAATAATCCCATTTTAAGCTTTTTGAAGAGATTTAATGGGATTACATTCACACTTGACCCTAAATCGACTAAGGTATCAAAAGGCTTAGAGTCCCCTAGTCTACAAGGTAAGATGAATAATCCGGGATCCTTCATTTTATTTGGAATTTCGCCTTGGATGAAAGAGGACCCATTTTTTCCTAACTCAAGACTCTCAATATATTTGTCCAAAAGAGCGTCACAGATTGGTACAATAGCTAAAACTTTAAGAACCGGTAAATTGAGATACAAATCCTTAAATTCATCTTCTAGAACATTTTTGGGTTCTTTTGATTTTGGTGTTTCAACTTCGTTGGCCGTTAGAGTTTTAACATGTAGTTGGTCTTTTTGGATATTAGGAGTTGATTTGAAACACGTATTGATAGCTTTGACCGATTTGAGAGAATTAGAGGAACTTAGAGGGGCCCCTATTGGGTAAGAACGAGCAGAAGAAATTGAGGTGGGGTTCACATTTAACGCCGGGTTCTTTACCGTGTCGCTTGGGAGTGCTCCCGTCATTCGGTCATTGATGGCCTTCAAGAAAGTGTCAATTTTGTTGGTCATCTCGCTTTGGTATTATTTGAAATCAGCTTCAAACTTAGATATCCTAGCATCTTGAGATGCCATAAAATTAGACACCAATCCTTCGAGATTTGATTGATTGTTAAATTTTTTGAGGATTTTGTTGAAGGATCGGTTCGGGAACGAACCGTTTGGTTGAAAACGATTATGTGGGTTTGAAAAATTGTTTTGATAATTTGAGGTTGCCTCCACCCTAAGGTGTGGGTGACTTTTCCATGACGGATTTTAAGTGTCACCAGAATTATTTTGCTCGGGTTTGAAAGTGAACCACTTGCCTCCCGCTTCGTTGGTACGTGAGGATGCATACTCGACAAAAGCTTGTTCGGGATTTTCCATGCAATATTAAGTGTCGTGAGGACCACTACAAATCTCACATGAAGAACTATTTTGATATCACTTGAACCCGGTTGTTATAGAGCAGAATGAGCTTCTATCAACGTTAGTACTTGATTTTCCAACTCAATGAGACGTTCCCCCGATCGGAGTAACTCGTGACATCCTTGACGTAAATGAGATAGACTTGAACCAGTTAGCAAAGACCTTTTGGGATTTCCAACTTGATGTCCAATAGAGGTGAGGTTTTCTCCTCTAATAATGCCCACGATTCTTTGGCGTTTTTTTTCACGTAGCGTACCACTGGCCGCTTGATCGATGGTGTACCTTGTTATGAAATTGACATGGCCATAAATGATTTGGACTTGGAGCCAAAGATCAATACCATGATGAGGGACTTTTTGAAGTAAGTCCATGAAATGAGTCTAAGCTTCAGAAAGAGATTCACCTTAGTGTTGTTGGAACATCAAGATGTCGTTTTGAAGTTTAGAAGTCCTTCCCGGTGGAAAGAATTGAGCAATGAAATGAGTAGTGAGATCCTCCCAAGTGGAGATGGATCCCGCGGGGGGACGTTCAAGCCAATTGCTAGCTTGGTCGCAAAGGGAAAATTGAAATAAACGTAGGCGCGTCCTTTCCCTATTTGCAACATCAAGGTCAAGTGAGTCCACAAGTTTTAGAAAATCCTTAAGATGTTGGTTTGGATCCTCAGACCGAAGTCTGTGGAAAGAGCATCCGTTTTGCACCAACCGAATGGTGTCAGATCGGAGAGGCACCACATTATTCCCATTAGGGAGCTCAATGATGTTTTGATAGCCCTCGTGGCTAGGTCGAGAATAGTCTCCTAAAGTACGGCGAGAATTTTCTTCTTCCATGGAGGTCAACGAAAAAGAAGGTTTACAAAACAAAGGGCACAAAATAAAGATAGATTATGAGAAAGCTAATTGACAAGAATTTAAAATCTCAATTGATAGGAATCTTGTGAGTAGATCTAAGCTAAATAGAATTCGAAACCTAGGGTATTCTCCGGTAACGGTGCCAAAAACTTGATGCGGCTGTTGCAAACACCAAAGTTTTACAACCCCCTAGGCAATGTACCTAACCGTTGTAGTGTATTATAGGCAAGACTCGGGGTTTGTTATCGTTCTTTAGGGGAATAGTATTGTGAAGGTTCGAATCAAATGTCACAAAGGTCTAAGGATTGAGAGAAGAGTATTTTTGTATTTTCTTTATATAAAAGCAAGTAAAATCTCAGGTTTGAAGGAGGTTTTGTTTTAAACTAATTAACTACTAATGAAACTAAATTAAATCTAAACTAATGTGGAAACTCGTTAGGTAAACAATTGTGTTAACTTAATCATGCACTACTCCTTAGTTGATCCTCCTAACCCTATTGCCCATCACCCTTGTGATGTAATGTGTAAGTATTTCCTAAGTCATGAACGAATTAAACGAACCCGCCATCTAAGTAATATTCAGTTAAGGCAACGCACAAGTAAGGTAGTATGAAGACTATTACAAGGCCTATAAGAGTACATTACACGCATTTAAATACTTAAGAGGTGATCAACCATATTAGGGCAAGGTAGTATGAAGACTATTGTGATAATATCCTTTCTACATAATCACGTTTCCCTAGACGTCTTCGCAAGCAATTAAAAAGCTAGTTTTCTAGAGCCTAACACGCACACACATCAACAAGAAGCAATAGTAAAAAGATTCACAACCAAGCTTCATGCAATCATAAGCAGACACTAATAGATCTAGCCTAACATGTTAAAAGGTCAATCTTATGTCGATTATCACTTTTTTACATCTTGGTGCATTCTTTTTTGCCTATATAACGGGTTTGGTTATAGGACTTCACCTACACCTTTTGTACTTTAACCTTTTTTGGTGTAATATAATTTACCGGAGAAACCCTTTCCCTAAAAAACATGTTAAAAGAAAGCGAAGAACTATTAATCAAACAACACATAGACATATTGAAAGATTAAAGGGATAGATGAACTTCACTTGATTAAAACATAGAGTTAGGGAGGATACAAGAGGGTTTGAGAACCCTAAAGTCGACCCTAAACCTGATAATATTCGTACAAAAAGTATGATTTCCGAATTCCCCAAGTTCCACACTTTAAAACCCTAAAATTAAAATTAGGAATACATATATAAGAATACAATCGCGACAGCGTCGCTTGTAAGTTGTGACGCCGTCGCCACACCGAATCTTCTTAGGTTTTCTTGAGTCGGTTGGTCCAGACGCCGTTACTAATTCCTTCTGATGCCATCTCTTCATAATTTTGATGTCGTCGCTAGAAATGGTTGTTGGGAATAAAATGCTAAGGCATTCCCACTGCTAGTTATATGGTTCCCACTGCTAGAGATTTTTCCCACTGTTAGTGTATTTCTACCACTGCCAAGGTTTCCACTGCTTAAAGACTTTCCACTGCTGATTGAAGATAAGGATTACTCAGAGTCAAAGAAACGTATGGGTATGTTTAGAATGTATTTTTGTGTATATATCTTTTATTTAGGAGATACAGTTTAGGTCATATCTTGTACAGGACTCCTTGTGCTATAAAAGGAGTCCTTAGGTTAGAGTAGAAAAATACACATATACATCACATATACACATCCTTCACATACTACTCTCATAGCTTTAAGGTTTTGTAAACCCTAGTATTGTCAGAGTACTCGTATTTTTCTCTTAATAATATTAAAGCTTTTTCGTTATTCACTATTTTCATTTTCATTTAATTGTTATCTTCTTGATCACTAAAGGTTAGATTACGCATAGCCTTTGGTGAAACTCATTGACAAAGTTTCTCTCATTGTTACTTTGTGTTTATCCAAGATAACAATAACCTTATAACCTAAGGCATTAGATCCAAGTTTGGGAACAACAAGTGGTATCAGAGCCTGTTGAGAAAAACTTTGATCAAAGAAGCATAACACTCTTACCTTATTACTAAACCACAAACAGAAATGGATCCATATAACCACACAACCAATACCTCCACAAAACTCCCAATCCTTGATACTGGAAAGTTTGAACAATGGAAATTTAGAATCCAACAGTACTTACAACATGAACACTATGCTCTATGGGAAGTCATAGAGTTTGGTGACTCTTACAAAGTACCACCAGAAGAACCAGGGAAAGCAGTAGCAGGAAAAGCCTCTGCAAAGAAGAAAGGAAGGACTGTGGCTATAACTACTGAAGACATGCAGAAAAGAAGAAACGATGCACAATGGTCTCAATACCAGAGCATTTCTTAAGACATTGTGAGTTGCACAATGGTCTCAATTATACCTCAGACATTGTGAGTTATATACAATGGTCTCATCTTACTTCTTAGACATTGTGAGTTGCACAATGGTCTCATTTCGTTCTCAGACATTGTAAGTTATAACTTTAAGGCTGAAGGAACAGAAACACTTGAACAAACTTTCAATAGGTTGCAGGCTATTGTAAGTCACCTTGAGTTCATGGAAGTTCCTATTGAACAAGATGACTTAAACCAGAAGTTTTTGATAAGTCTTGCACCAGAATGGCTTGTATACACCATAGTTTGGAGGAACAGGGATGACCTAGACACAATGAGTTTGGATGATGTCTATAATCATCTCAAAGTCTATGAACCTGAGGTTCAAAAGAAATCAGGGTCAAACTTATAAAATATGGCCTTTATTTCTTCATCAAACACCAATAGTGGAAAAAGTGAAGTTCCCACTGTTTAAGGTTTTTCCACTACTAGTGTTCAAACTACTTGCACCAATGTTGATGCTGCAAGTCTTAGCTATGATACTCTTTATGCATACACAGCTACTCAGCCTAATGGTTCTCAAATTAAATATGAGGACATCACTCAGATTGATGATGATGATATTAGAAGAAATGGACATAAAGTTGGAACTTGGCTTTGTTAACATGAGGGTTTGAATAGTTTGAAGAAACTGGTAAAAAGATTACCATTCAAGGATCTGATGTAGCTGGGTTTGATAAATCAAAGGTGGAGTGCTTTAATTGCCATAAGATGGGCTGTTAGGAAAATATTGTAAACAGACTTAATACTGTTAGTATTAAAGTTAAGTCTGTTAGTTATAGTTAGTACTGAATACTGAATAGTTAGTACTGTTATTTAGAAGTAAATCAGTAGAGCAAAATAGCCAAACAGTATGCTCACACAAGTATGGATGAGAATGTTTCTGATAGATTCAGATAGGTTTGATTACAAGAAGAGACTAACACAGAAACTGAAACTCCTTTGAATCCTGTTCCTGTAGCCATGAAAACACCTAGTGTAGCTACTTATAAGATTATCAAACAAGGAGAAAAAGGAGTATACCAAATTGTTAGAGAAGATGGAACAGATATAGTATACATTAATTTTGGAGCTATGTTAAAATCTATATCTAGGGATGACCTTATTGAGTTGTACAGGATAGTTATGAATAGATATGGGTTGGATGGGCCTGAGGATAAGTTAGAGAAGGGATTCTGGAAATGTTTAAGAATTATGTTTGAAGAACCTCTAAGCACAGATTCTATATGGAGTGAGATAGAACAACAAAAGATTGTAAGTGGAGATTACATGATACTAGTAGGTACATTGATTGTACTTTAGACTCTATGGATGTTTATTTGTTGTTCTGATAGAACATATCCACTTCCTGCCAGTATGTAAAATCTATGTTGAAAATGAATCTTGATGGAAAGATGAATGAAGATTGCTATAGATTGTTGAAATGATGAAAAACAAGCAGAACTTAGAAAGTAATGAAATGTGAATGGGGTGAAAGCCAAGGATAGAGTTGAAAGGATAACACTTGGTTAACGGTGCTATGGCACTAACACAACCAAATGGTTATCATTCACGCATGTCTAACCAACATAAGGACCTGGCTAGTCAAGAGTAGAACGACTCTAGAAAGACTTCCAAAGCCGTTCTATGTTGACAAACTTGCAAATAAGTTGTATGGTTTTCACTCACCATATCTGTTAAAGTGAAGAGTTGGCTAGGCCCACAAGTTATGGCTTGTGGAAAGGCTGTGAAAAACCATAACTAGTCCATAAGATTATGCTTATGGTAAAGATCATGCAAATCCAGGAATTATATGGTTGACACTTTACCAAAAGTGGGATGGTAAAATATCAACTCCCAAGTTTTATGTACAAAGAGTTGACATGGTTCTCAATCCCCCCATGGAAGATTACCTCTCTCCAAAGGATTGACTAGCCCTAGCAAACGCTACAGGTAAAGGCAGACAAATCCGTTATGGGCTGTAATGGTTTGCCAAAAACCATATGGTATTCACCTCACCAATGGTTTTCAAGTTACTGAGAGTTTGAAAATGGTTTTTCAGATTGACCATGGACATACACCTTCTGGTGGCCAAAGAACTACAACCTCCAGAGTTAATTGGATAACTGGTAAAGAACATCAAATCCATTTAAAATTTTCAATGATTCACCTCTCACAGGAGTTAACACACCTGGAAGTGATGAGAATAGACTGAAACTTTATGATTTGATGTACAAAAATGTCAAGGTTGCTGATACAATGGTTAAAGATTAGTTGCTGTCAAGATTTGAAGATATAAAGACATATTATTTTTGATGACCGAAGTTCGAGAACACAATCCTCTAAAGCCCAAAGTGAAGTTTAAAGTATAAAGATCAAGAATGTTTTGGAAGAAACTTGAAGTTCATGAATGAAGATCAAGTTTAGGGAGGATTGTTTTGGAAAAATATTGTAAAGAACAGACTTAATACTGTTATATTAATAGTTACAGTATCCTGTTAGTTTAGAAGTAAAGTCTGGTAGAGCAAGTTAAGGTCTGCCAGCAAGACTTTAAGTTGACAGTATTAAAGTTAATACTGTTTGACCAGACAGTTAAGTCTGTTGTAATTATAGTAATAGTTATCTCTTAGCGTTAATCTAGGAAGAGATAAGCATTATCTCTTAACGCGTTTAGGGTTCCTTAAACTTATAAAAGGAACGTAGAATAGTATTGAAGGATATGAGTTGATTGAGTATTCACAATCAAATAGTAATAGTAATAGCAATTTTAGTTATTTTGTTCTGGTGTCATCGTGTAAGATATTTGATATCCGCGTCAATATTTGTAATTTATAACACCCTGTGTGTTCAAGTCTTTGACGCGTCAATAAATGTGTCTATTTATTTTTATTATTGTACGTGATTGCTAAAATTGTAAACGTTAAGTAAATCGCGTACGCCAAAAAATTAGCAGTACAATGTAAACGGCTATCCAAAAATTAAATTTTTACATCAAGCCAGGGTTATATAATTAGTTTGAGATAATTAATAACTTTGATTCATTTTTAATTTTTTATCGGATATCGTAAATGTATACGTTTCTCGAAAATGCGTTAGGGCACTCCCGAACCACGAAAAACTTTCCTACGCTTCAACAAATCCCCACTTTTTATACCCAATACATAAAAATACAAAAATATATAATATATCATCTATATGTTTGCCGAATTACTTGCATCATGTACAAAGATATACATGAAAAATAAGATAAGGCTTCAAGTTGGTCAATTTCAAGCCATGCTTCATTATGACAACACCATACCCCCCATGCCTTGACCAAAGACCATGCTTGGCCATCCCTAGGACACCCCTTATGTCTCCTTGACCAACTATACATCTTATATACATACACATAACTAGCAACTAACTCTTATACACATTACACTTAGATAAAATTTACAAAACTCCCTCTTTGTGCTCCATATATGCTACGGCATTATAGCATCACCCAACCAAATCCATACAAAATTTTCTACAACCCTTACACTTCTATATACACATATCCTAAGATGTACTAAGACATTTGCAAGCATTGGTTAACCATTTCCAAGTTATAATCAAGAAAAAGGAAGCTAGGGTTTAGTGAAGGAAAATAAGGGTTTATTGTGCAAGCTTGGTTTTTGTGGCTAAACAAGGGTTTAGCACTTGTTTATCATCATCATCATTCTTCTTAAGGTCCATTTAAACTCTTTATGTGGCTATAACTTTTATTATTATGCATATGATATTTCTATTTAGCATAAATCACCATTTAAGTTTTAATCATGAAAATAAAGTTAACCTTGGTAGCTTGGACACATAAGGACTATTATGGGCAAAGGACACATCATATATGTATGATTTATAAAATATATGATATATGAGACATATGGTAATATACTAAAGTAATAAAGTATAAAGAAAAGATCATAAATGGATTCAACAAACTCAAGCAAACATTCTGTCCCAAATTCGAAATTTGACATACTCATTTTATATTTTTATAAGATAATACATTTCACGACGATTCCGAAAAGGTAAGAAACTTGTTAAACGGATTAATAACGAAAAAGTTACGTTAAAAACGCTGTTATACGTTAATAAACGAAGTCGTAAGTAAATTTTTATAAAAACATTTTTATAAAAATTATAAACAGCAAGGGTTGATATTTTTAACAAATAATACATATTTTTAGGATTCCAAAATGATAAGAATCGTAATTTTTCAATTAATAACGAACGAGTTATGAATTTCGCGAGTTTACGACAAATAATACTTTTATAAAACTATTTTTATAAAAGTTACTATTCATGACAGAAAGTTATATTTTTGTAAACCTCATAAAAATATAGAACTTTCAAATACGAGAACGTCCTCGAAAGAATCGTTAAAAACGGAGCTATAACGAATAAAATACGACGTTTACGGGTTTTACGACGACGAATACGCTTTTTATAAAACTCACGTCTGATGTGAACAGTAAAAGTTACTGTTCACCAGTAGGTCCGAAATTCGAAAATGTCGATTTATGATAACTCGTCTTGATACGAAAAGATGGACATAAGAAACGCGAGAATCGGGTTTAAAACGCGAAAGTTATGCCAGTTTTACTAAACGGTAATTATAAACGTTTTAACTTATGAGACACAATTTTTCCAAAACCATTAGTTGGTGATTGAGCTATATAGAATATTATGTGGTTATCAAGGTACTATATTACTAGGGAGTTTCATAATGAGGCCTCTTCGGATGGCGTTTCGACGAGTTGTTGGATTTACGATTTAAAGTGTCCTAACTCCTCGAACGTCATGTCATGACCTCTTTAATGATAGATAACGCCCAGAACGAAAAGTACGATGATACAACTATAGGATTAATATTCATGTTTATCAATTTAAAGTACTCGGTACTTTTTACGACACTATGATAATCTTAGGTTGCCCATTCGATCTTTTACGTACCATTATTTGCGATATTTTGGATTATCAGAACTCAAGGTGATTCAAGCCCCACGTTGTACATTCTTTTGTTTTTACAAATTTTTGGGTGAAAAACATGCAAAAATTTTGTTTTTACAACTGGACACAAGTGGTTAAGTTTTATATTATGATTACATGTTGCCTAAGTAGCGATAACCCAATCTGAGCCCATTATCATGAACTGTTAATTACGAGCGCGAATGTTATGAATAGATCTATTGGGTTTTGACAACCCCGTTCGGGTGATTAGCTATCACTGAACAACGAACGTATACATGTCCGAATATAGATGTGCGGTTAGAACATCACCAGGGCAAACGGCCAAATTTGGCATCCATACATGTCAAGCATCAGTGTCCCAATGAGCTTAGAGCAACGTAATACATTTATATGATATCTGCATCTGTTGTCATTCATACACTTGGGAGATCTGGATGGTCCTACAATAGTATGATTTATCACACCTATGATCACCAACATTATGGTTGACGTTTTAATGGCAATGTTTTTCAGGGGATTAAATAAGCACAAGGTGCGATGGATACCTTGGTGGGTTTTGATTTGGATGTCATGCAGTAAAGATTTGTCGCATTTCATTTGTTTATCAGGTATATGGGCTGAAATTCTTTAATTTTTGATCAAGTGAACAAGTTAAGCTTCGGGCTTATGTAACAATTACTTTGTTAAATCCAATGTATCGTTTTCAAACGACTTTTTGGTCGTTCTATATATATCTTGTGTTATTGATCTGAGAAGTAACACGCCCCGGACCCATATTCCGCTGCGACCCAATTTGGGGGTGTTACAGATTGGTATCAAGAGCCAAGGTTATAGAGAACCAGGTCAAATGTTTTTGCTGGACTATAACCGTTTTCAAAAGTTGTTTTATAACAAAGGGATTTACACGGGACATACATATGTGCATACATTCATGCATACACTACTTGTTTGCATTAGTTAGTTTTACTAGATGCTTACATTATGCATATACGTGTTCATATTATAGTACGTACGTTACTATAAGAGTATATTGTATATATACAAAGGATGAGTTTGCATTCTTTCGCACAACTCTACAATTATTTATATAATGGCTATTTATATAAATAGGGGAATATTTCTTTAGGCAAGGTAGTACGATAAGCTCGTAGGTCCTAAGCGCTACCTAAACATTAAGCTATCGAATATGATACCTTACCATCATTCATTTATGCCATAAGTGCATACTCGTATTTACCATACCAGCCTTATATAATATATTTATATAAGTTAAGTTTTGCTCGTTGCAAGCTGTTATGTTCTCATTATCGACAGTTACCTACACATCTGTTCATATTAGTTCCGAGCCATAGAAATTCCAGTGAGCTTCTGATGAGGAGCTAGAGGGACCAATGAAGGATCAGCCTCTATCGGCTGATGCCTCAACCTACAACTATCACCAAGCTACATTCAACTTCAATCCGGAGAATGAAGAGGACCTTAATGAGGATCCTACGGACTATTCTACCAATAAAGAGACAAATTCTGATGATGATCAGCGGATATGATGAATGTGAGAAGGATGAGGAGGACGGGGAGGAGGAGGAGCACCTAGCTCCGGCCGACCCTTCTGCTGTACCTACAAATGATCTTGTCCCCTCAAGCTGATAATACAGAGGCATTTGAGACTGATGAGTCTACTTCTACATCACCCACCTCTCACACAAGACACTTTTTGAACCAATCCTATGCAGTACGGATATCTATTTAATACCATACTCCACGATTACCATCTGCTGAGGCATGCATTACTGAGTTTGCTGCTACACTACCTTGCATCACACCACCGACCAGAAGAGATGTTGGAAGATAACATAGAGTCTAGCATCTAGAATCTTGAGAGGCACCCTGGCCATAGACAAATAGATTTGTCAGTGTAGCTCATTTTGTATTCCACTAAACTTGAGTAATACTCAGTTGGTAGTGTTAATAAAAATAAAAAAAACTTGTACTCTTTTACTCATGTAAAACGATGCATTAAGTATTAACAGTACATTGTTGGGTAATGATCATCCTACTGTACGTTGGGGGATTTATTTATGCCTGGTTGCGTTATCTTATATCTATGCATAACGTTGTCTCACCTTACCTACTTTTTTGGGATCACGGAGTGCAATGTGTTCCCTTGAGAATGAAACTTCATATACATTTGTTCCCGTGACTTCAGGAAACAATGACAACTGTTGATCAAGATAGAGGTGTAGGAAATTGAGCAGGTTGTAGCCCAGCGAGTGGCTAATGCTATCGAGGCTATTGCCATTTATGAGACGAAAACCAACATGGCCCGTAAGTCAATAAGCCAGACCGAACAACAAGAATGCAAGGTAGCCAGAGAAATGCCTAACAACAAGAGAAATGGGAAGGTAACCACAAATGGCAATGTACTGGAAAGTTCGGAATTGCAAGACGGTTGACTACACACCACTTGGCCCAGGATTGTAGGAATCCTGCTGCTGCTAGGAATCAACAAACTCACGCCTGTTATGAGTGTGGAAGTCTGAGACACTTTCAAGATGATGTCCCAATAGTGAAGTTCCAGAAACGTGTGGATAAAAAGATCAGAACTCTTGCTGAACGCCAGACTAAGAACAAGAGGAAGTTTGAAAACACTTCCCGAAATAGTCAGAATCAACAACAACAACAAATCAAGAGGCAAAACACCGGCAGGGCATACACTGCTGGATCGGGTGATAAGAAACCATATGGGGGATCTAGACCCCTGTGCTCAAAGTGCAATTACCACCATGACGGTCCGTGTGCTCCAAAGTGCTATAAATGCAACAAATAGGTTCCACATTGCCCGTACTGTAGGTACGGGAAAAGGCCAATCTGTAACAACCAAAAGGGTCATTGTGGCAAGTCAGAAGCATTGCTAGGATGGTGGGAATCAAGGGCACTACAAGAGGGATTGCCCAGAGCGAAAGAACCAAAGCCATAAAAACCAAATTGGAGGTACTGGAGCACATGGAGTGATGCATACCTTAAGAGGAGGAGAAACCGATCAAGACCCTAACAACAAGAAGGATGAGATCGAAGCTTAAAAGATAAAGTTAACTCGCCTTGCCTAGCAAACCCTAAGTTGAAATTATCTTAAACTTTATCTCCTTAGGAGTTCTCGTTGTATTTCTCTTAAATTTCAGTTGTACGAATGATTTCAAATTATCTATCAAATTATCGTATTATGAAAATTTCGTCAATATCTACCTAGGTTCCTATGTACTCTTTACAAACTACTCTCACGAAACATCATAAATTGTAACGCTATTTTGAGATACGAAAATGAGCAATGATCGTAGTCCTCAATTTACATGGCCTGATTCACATGTATAATTAGGAAGGTACCATGCCGTGCTGAGAGTAGTCACTCTAAAAACCTCTTGTTAAGGAAACAATTTTCTACTTATATCATGTTTTGTGTGCGTATTCATAGAACGCATTTACTTTTGGAAATTGAATTAGTAACCCTATCAACTAAGCAAACCTTCACTCCGTCTTACTTTAAAGTTGGCATCATCTTATACCAAATCCTAACTGAGTAGACCAAGACACATCACTAGTCGCCCTAGGATAAATCATTATCGAATTTTCTCGCCATTAGAGAATCTCTTAAACCACCCATTTAATGCCAAGAACTTGGTAGTTTCAATACGATAATCGTATGATTGTGGCCGAAATACCAAGCGTCATTGTGTGTGCCGAGAAGATTGTTCGCATTCCCTGGGGAAATGAAACCTTAATCATACATGATGATGGAAGTAATCAGGAAAAGCGACAGAATAAACATCATTTCTTGGCACTAAAACACAAAAGTCCATGAAAAAAAAAGGTTCCCTATCTTTTTGGCACATATCACTGCAAAAAAGTTTGAAGACCAATCGAAGGAAAGCACTTGAGACTACAAATAGTTCAACTTTCACCCGATGGGGTATTCCTGAGGACGTGCCGGTCTTCCTCCGACTCGACAAGTGGAGTTTCAAATTGATTTGGTACCTGGTGCTGCACCTGTAGCACGGGCACCTTATCGATTGGCGCCTTCAGAAATGAAAGAGTTTATCTGAGCATTGAAAGAGCGATCCGATAAAGGCATTAATAAGACCGACAGTTCCTCACCCTGGTACTCCGGTCCCTTGTTTGTCAAGAAGAAGACGGGTCATTCCGGATGTCATTGATTACCGGGAATTGAATAAACTAACGGGGATGAGTCTTATCCCGCCCAAGAATTGAGATCTATTTGATCAGCTCCAAGGTCGAGTGGTCCTACCTCGAAGAATCGACTAAGGTCATGGTTATCACATTGAGGGTTAGAAGAAGACATTCCGAAGACTGCCTTCAGAACTCGTTATGGCCATTACGAATTTCAAGTTATGCCGTTTGGTTTGACAAACGCACCTGCCGTATTCATGGACCTTATGAATCGGGTTTGCAAACCATATCTGGATAAATTTGTGATTGTCTTTATTGACGATATTCTGATATACTCGAAGAACAAGGAAGAACATGAAGAACACCTTAAGCAAATCTTAGAATTGCTTAAGAAGGAGGAGTTGTATGCCAAGTTTTCCAAATGTGAATTTTGGATTCCTAAAGTACAGTTCCTCGGTCACGTGATCGATAGTGAAGGAATTCATGTGGATCCAGCCAAGATTGAATCCATTAAGGATTGGACATCTCCTAAGTCACCAACGGAGATTCGTCAATTTTTAGGTCTTGCTGGGTATTACCGAAGATTCATTGAAGGGTTTTCAAAGATCGCCAAACCAATGACTAAGCTTACTCAAAAGAAGGTCAAGTTTGAATGGGGCGATAAACAAGAAGCAGCTTTTCAACTGTTGAAGCAAAAGTTGTGCAGTGCACCAATCCTTGCATTACCTGAAGGAAGCGAAGATTTCATCGCATACTGCGACGCTTCAAAGAAGGGTTTGGGCGCTGTGTTGATGCAAAGAGAAAAGGTGATTTCTTATGCATCACGACAGTTAAAAATTCATGAGAAGAACTATACAACTCATGATTTAGAACTTGGAGCAGTAGTGTTCGCTCTCAAGATTTGGAGGCATTATCTGTACGGAACCAAGTGTACAGTGTTCACCGATCACAAGAGTTTGCAACACATTTTAGATCAAAAAGAGTTGAACATGAGGCAACGCCGATGGTTAGAGTTGCTAAGTGATTACGATTGCGATATTCGTTATCACCCGGGGAAAGCAAATGTCGTTGCTGATGCTTTGAGCAGGAAAGAACAAGAACCACCGTTAAGAGTTCGAGCCTTGGTCATGACTATTAGCTTGAATCTTCCCAAACAGATCTTAAATGCTCAGACCGAAGCGCGAAAACCAGATAACATTAAGAGTGAAGACGTTGGGGGAATGTTGATTGAAAATGCTAAATTTCCAGAAGCAATTAGAGAACAAAAGTTGGAACCACATGCGGATGGAACCCTGTGCCTAAATGGCAGAAGTTGGTTACCTTGTTATGGCGATTTGCGGACTGTGATCATGCACGAATCCCACAAATCAAAATACTCTATTCATCCGGGCTCCGACAAAATGTACCAAGACATGAAGAAACTATATTGGTGGCCCAACATGAAAGCCGACATAGCCACTTATGTTAACAAGTGTTTGACCTGTGCTAAGGTCAAGGCCGAACATCAAAGGCCATCGGGATTGTTGGTACAACCCAAGATACCCGAATGGAAGTGGGACAACATCACTATGGATTTTGTCACGAAGCTTCCTAAGACGTCTCAAGGCTATGACACAATTTAGGTAATCGTTGACCGACTCACTAAGTCTGCAATCTTCACACTAATGAGAGAGACCGATCCTTAGGATAAACTTGCAAGATTGTACCTAAAGGAGGTGGTCACGAGACATGGAATACCCGTCTCGATCATTTGCGATCGTGACCCGAGATTCGCATCCAATTTTTGGAGGTCACTTTAGAACGCTTTGGGTGCAAATTTGGATATGAGTAATGCGTACCATCCACAAACAGACGGGCAAAGCGAGAGTACCAATCAAACTCTCGAGGATATGCTACGTGCTTGTGCAATCGACTTTGGAAAGGGTTGGGTTAACCATTTGCCATTAGTCGAGTTTTCATATAACAATAGCTATCACGCTAGCATCAAGGCCGCACCATTCGAAGCACTTTATGGTCGAAAGTGTCGTTCACCTGTTTGTTGGACTGAAGTTGGAGAAGCTCAAATAACTAATTCAAGAGACCACTAAGAAAATCATCCAGATCAAGCAAAGGATGCAAGCCGCTCGTAATCGACAGAAGAGTTACGCTGACTTGAAACGTAAACAAATGGAATTCCAAGTCGGGGATAAAGTTATGCTTAAAGTTTCACCTTGGAAAGGGGTCGTACGTTTTGGAAAACAGGGGAAGTTAAACCCTAGGTATATTGGACCTTTTAAGGTGATAGAAAGGGTTGGAGAAGTTGCTTACAAGCTTGAACTTCCAGAAGAGTTGAGCAGAGTTCATGATACGTTTCATGTATCTAATCTGAAAAAGTGTCATGCCGACGAACCATTAGCCGTTCCGTTGGATGGACTTCATCTTGATGACAAGCTTCATTTTGTTGAGGAACCATTAGAAATAGTGGGTCGTGAGGTTAAACGGTTGAATAGAAGCCGAATCCCATTAGTCAAAGTTTGATGGAACTCCAAGAGAGGTCCTGAGTTCACGTGGGAACGTGAAGACCAATTCAAGAAGAAATACCCACACCTCTTCATCAAGACCGCACCGTTATCAAGTGTTGCATCGTAAGCCTTGAGGACAAGGCTTGTTTAACGGGGGAAGTATATAACACCCTGTGTTTTCAAGTCATTGACGACGTCGATAAATCCGCAATGTACCTTTTGTATTGTACGCTCCATATAGATTGTGCCTCAAAATCTTGAGAGCGAACACTACTGCCCCAAGTTCCAAATCATGAGTCATATAGTTCTTCTCATGAATTTTTAACTGGCGGGATGCATAAGAAATCACATTTTCTCTTTGCATAAAACACATCCCCCCCAAACCTTCTTTGAAGCGCGCAGTATGCAATGAAATCTTTGCTTCCTTTAGGTATGATGGCAAGGGAATGGTGCACTGCACAACTTTTGCTTCAATAGTTGAAAAACTGCTTCTTGTTTATCGGCCCACCAAACTTTGACTTTTTCTGGGTAAGCTTAGGGCCATTGTGTTTGGCGATCTTTGAAAACCTTCAATGAACCTCCTATATACACCAACAAGACCTAAAAATTGACGAATCTCCGTTGGTGACTTAGGAGATGTCCAATCTATAACACCCTGTGTTTTCAAGTCATTGACGACGTCAACAAATCCGCAATGTACTTTTTGTAATGTACGTGTTCACTTTAAATCATAAGCGATAGGTTAAATCGCGTACGACCAAAAATTAGCGTTCATGAAAACGGGCATCAATCAATTAAATGTTTACATCTATCAAGAGTTAATATAATTAATTTGAGGATACTTATTAACTTTGTTCATTATATTTTATTATCGTACGTATAGTGTATACTTTCGACGATAAAATTGCGTTTAGGCACGCCCGGAAACGCCCAAAAAGTTTTTTTCTACGCTTCAACAAATGCCCACTTTTATACCCAATACATAAAAACTACAAAAATATATCATATATATCTCTTATATGCCGAAATTCTTGCATTGTACACAATGATATACCAAAAACTCTTCCATGTTAGTCAAAAGAACACCATGCTTCTTTAATGCACACCATACTTGTTTATTTGACTAAGGACCATACCCATGACCATCCCTAAGACCATGGCCATACCTAAGACTTCCTTATGTTCCCTTGACTAAGTCATACATGTTACTACTTATATACTTACATTGCATAAGAGAAAACAATAAAAACACAATTTTAAAAATCAACAAACCTCCCTTTTTGCTCTCTATTGCTCACGGCATCAACCCCCCCCCCCTACACCAAACGCAATATCATTTTATATACAACCCCACTACACTTCTTAAATACATCTAATCCAAGATATTCTACAGGTGTTTCCATCCATTAATCACCATTTATCAAGTATAATCAAGAAAAGGAAGCTAGGGTATCGGTTAATAAGTATACGGGGTTTCCCTTAAGTGCAAGCTTGGTTTTTAAGGCTAAACACGGGTTTAACATTTGTTTCTCATCATCATCATACCTCATAAGGTCTATTTTAAACCTTTATGCTTTCATTTTATGAGTTTTTATGTATATAATGTGCTATATAGTGAAAACCCCATTAGGAAATTTCTTTTGAACATGAAAAATAAATTTTTTTTGTATTATGAATTTTGTGCAACTTTATCTCACATGTTATATGTTGGGTAATATCATGAAAAATAAAGAAATATAAGTCTTTGTACAATCTCGGTTTAAGATATAAAAAGTTCATATGTAACTTTGAAATTAAAATTAAGAAAAAGTTTATGATTCATAAAGTTTACTAACTTAGATCTTTGTCTGGACAAATATGAACTAACTGGACATTTTATATGTATAACATATAATATATATATATATAGTTATAAAAGACTTGTGGTAAATTGTGAGTTAAAAAGTAAATAAAACATAATATATAAATAAAAATTATATAAAAGATCATTGGGACAGTAGGTTATTCGAATTCCAAAAAAAAGGTTTTATGTTTTTATAAAATAATACCAAAATCACGACATATCGAAAAGGTAAGAAACTTGTTAAACGGATTAATACAAAAAAGTTCCGTTTAAAAAAACGAGTTATACGTTAATTAAAACGAGTTTTATAAAATGACTTTTATGAAACTTATATCAACAGAAACAGCTAGTTTATGATTATTTTTTAATAAATAATACATATTTTTAGGATTCCAAAATGATAAGAATCGTAATTTTTCAATTAATAACGAATGAGTTATGAATTTCGCGAGTTTACGACAATTAAAACTTTTATAAAACTATTTTTATAAAAGTTACTATTCATGACAGAAAGTTATATTTTTGTAAACCTCATAAATATATAGAACTTTCAAATACGAGAACGTCCTCGAAAGAATCGTTAAAAACGGAGCTATAACGAATAAAATACGACGTTTACGGGTTTTACGACGACAAATACGAATTTTATAAAACCCATGTCTGTCATGAACAGTAAAAGTTACTGTTCATCAGGGGACAAAATTTATGAAAATGTCAAATATCGATAACCCGTCTTAATACGAAAAGATGGGCATAAGAAACGCGGAGATCAGGGTTTTAAAACGTGAAAGATATGCCATTTGCTAAAATGTAATTTTAACTTTTAACTTCTTAAACACAATTTTACCAAAACCATTAGTTGGTGATTGAGCTATATAGAATATTATGTGGTTACCGAAGTACTATATTACTAGGGAGTTTCATAATGAGGCCTCTTCGGATGGCGTTTCGACGAGTTGTTGGATTTACGATTTAAAGTGTCCTAACTCCTCGAACGTCATGTCATGACCTCTTAAATTATGATAGCCCGAACGATAGTACGATGTAACAACTATAAGATTATATTCAAGTACTCGGTACTTATACGACCTATGATAATTTAGGTTGCATTCGATCTTTTACGTGACGCTTTATCTGCGATATTTGGATTATCTGAACTCAAGGTGAGTTCATAGCCCCACGTTTTACATGCTTTTGTTTTACAAAGTTTTTGGGGTGGAAAACATGAAATGCTTTACAATTGGACACAAGTGGTTAAGTTTTATATTATGATTACATGTTGCCTAAGTAGCGATAACCCAATCTGAGCCCACTATCATGAACTGTCAATTACTGGACTGTGAGCGCGAATGTTATGAATAGATCTATTGGGTTTTGACAACCCCGTTCGGGTGATTAGCTATCACTGAACAACGAACGTATACCATGTCGAATATAGGATGTTGCGGGTTAGAACATCACCACGGGCAATGGAGGCCATTAATTTGGTACTCACATACGTCAAGCTTCAGTGTCATGAGCTTAGAGCAACGTAATTACATTTATATGATGTCTGCATCTGTTGCATT
Source organism: Tanacetum coccineum (assembly GCA_026074375.1). NCBI lineage: Eukaryota > Viridiplantae > Streptophyta > Magnoliopsida > Asterales > Asteraceae > Tanacetum > Tanacetum coccineum. The sequence continues at coordinate 25,175 of BQNB010011924.1, forward strand.
ATCATACATATGGGAAATCTTGTGGTCCTACAATATATGATTTATCAAACCTATGAATTTACCAACATTATTGTTGACGTTTTAAAGCAATGTTTTTCAGGGGATCAATAAGCACGAGGTGTGGATGGATACATTGGTGGTTTAGAATTGGATGTCATTGCCATTAAAGATTTTGTTGCAGTTTCATTTGTTATCTGTTATGGGCAAAATCTTTGTTATTTTGATCAGTGAACCTAAGTAAGCTTCGGGCTTATGTAACAATTACTTTGTTAAATCCAATGTATCGTTTTCAAACGACTTTTTGGTCGTTCTATATATATCTTGTGTTATTGATCTGAGAAGTAACACGCCCCGGACCCTTATTCCGCTGTGACCCAATTTGGGGGTGTTACACAATCTTTAATGGATTCAATCTTGGCTGGATCCACATGAATTCCTTCACTATCGATCACATGACCGAGGAACTGTACTTTGGGAATCCAAAATTCACATTTGGAAAATTTGGCATACAACTCCTCTTTCTTAAGCAACTCTAAGATTAGCTTAAGGTGTTCTTCGTGTTCTTTCTTGTTTTTCGAATATATCAGAATATCGTCAATAAAGACAATCACGAATTTATCCAGATATGGTTTGCATACCCGATTCATAAGGTCCATGAATACGGCAGGTGCGTTTGTCAAACCAAATGGCATAACTTGAAATTCATAATGGCCGTAACGAGTTCTGAAGGCAGTCTTCGGAATGTCTTCTTCTCGAACCCTCAGTTGGTGATAACCTGACCTTAGGTCGATCTTCGAGTAGACACTCGACCCTTGAAGCTGATCAAATAAATCATCAATTCTGGGGAGTGGATAACGGTTCTTCACTGTCAGTTTGTTTAATTCCCGATAGTCAATGCACATCCGGAATGATCCATCCTTCTTCTTGACAAACAAGACCGGAGCTCCCCAGGGTGAGGAACTGGGTCTTATAAAGCCTTTGTCGGACAGCTCTTTCAGTTGCTCCGATAACTCTTTCATTTCGGAAGGCGCCAATCGATAAGGTGCCCGTGCTACAGGTGCAGCACCAGGTACCAAATCAATTTGAAACTCCACTTGTCGAGTCGGAGGAAGACCCGGCAAGTCCTCAGGAAATACTTCAGGAAAGTCTCGAACTATTGGCACGTCCTCAAGTCGCTTCTTCTCCGACTTGTCTTCAACCTCTTTTGCAGTGACATGTGCCAAAAAGATAGGAAATCCTTTTTGTATGTACTTCTGCGTTTTAGTGCACAAAATGATGTTTAATCGTGTCACATTTCCCTGGTTACTTCCATCACCGTGTATGATTAAGGTTTCATTTCTCCAGGGGATGCGAACAATCTTCTCGGCACACACAATGACCGCTTGGTACTTCGCCAACCAATCCATACCGATTATAGCATCGAAACTACCAAGTTCTACAGGCATTAAGTTTATGTTGAATGGGTGGTTTAGGAAGTTTAATGTGCAACCCTTAAGGATAGTGTTTAACCTAATTATTCTCCCGTCAGCTAGTTCGACATCATAATAGTGATCTAGGGTAGATGGCGTGATGTCAATTTGGGAGCTAAATGCAGTAGACACAAAACTTCGATCGGCACCCGTATCAAATAAGATATAAGCATAGCGGTTGTTTAGAAGGAACGTACCCGCAACGACGTTGTCTGGGTTTGCCCCCGCGTTTCCAACCACATACACCTTCGCTGGAGCCCTGTCATTCCCAGCTTGATTACCACGGTCATTGTTTTTTAGTTTTGGGCAGTTTCTTCTAAAATGTCCTTGAGCTCCGCACTCATAGCAACCATTTCCCTTCTGATTATTATTGTTGTTGTTGCGGTTGTTGTTGTTAGCATTTGCAGGTCGGCTTCTACAATCCTTGGCCAGATGGCCAACCTTTTTGCAGTTATTGCACCTAGGTGGACAAGGACCTTCATGATTGTAATTACACTTGGAACATAGAGGTTTAGACCCGGCGTATGATTTCCTGTCACTATTGCCTGCAGTGTAGGCCTGGCCTGTGTTCTGCCTCTTATTCTGCTGTTGTTGGTTTTGATTATTCTTGGAAAGATCATCATACTTTCTTTTCCTTTGTGCCTGACGTTCAGCATATGCATGGGTCTTCTCATCCATCAACTCAGTTGTAAACTCGATAGCCTCTTGCATGGTTTTTGGCTTTGATGCCTTTACACTGCCATGTATCATATCGGGCAAGCCACCGATATACTTTTCAATCTTTTCTATCTCTTCTGGGAACATCCTGGAACACATCAAATCTAGTTGCTGAAACCGTCGACTATAGGCCACCACATCGGTGCCCTTAACCTTAAGATTCCACATCTCGGTCTTAATCTTCTTGATCTCACCCCTCGGGCAGTACTTATCAATCATCATTTTCTTTAGTGTTGCCCATGGCATGGCATGAGCTGCTTCGGGGGTAGTAGTCTTAACATGGGCGTTCCACCATGTAAGAGCATCGTCTTGTAGAGTGCAAGTCGCAAATTTGACTTGACAAGATGCTGTGCAATTGCTAATACTAAACACAGACTCCATTTTCTCAACCCATCGAGTGAGTCTGACGACTCCCTCGGTGCCTTTAAAGTCTAAAGGTTTGCATTTCAGGAATTCTGAATAAGAGCATTCGAGAACAGCTTGTGCTGGCCTTGGTCTTGAACCATTGATGCCATAGCCATTCCTAACTCTACTTGCTTCTGCTTTAGCCATTGCAGTAGGAACTCCTTGGTCAATTAAGGCCTGAAGTTGTGCCTCAGTAATAGTTGTGGTGGTTGTTGTTGGGGCTGGTGTGACTGGTGTTGACCTTGTGGTTCGTTTTGGTGCCCTTTTCTTCAATCACGAGAAAATACAATACCCGTTAGATTTTAATACAATCATAACGTGACATAACATATGCATCATAAATAAAATAAGATCACATCACACAGTGAAACATACAACCAACACAAGATCTATACCGTCTGCTAGCTAGGAGTAACCCATAAAAACTTAACAGACTGCATAGTAGCTACAATCATAACCAAGTCTAGGAACTGCTACCAGTGTCCTCTAATGTGTCAACGCGTGCTCCAGCCTCCAGGGCCTGGGTACGCATGATATGCCGAATAGCAAAATCATCTGCAGCCTGATGCTGCCACTCATGGCGACGCACCTCAGTCTTTAACACTATAACTCGTGCCTCTAATGCCCTACAGTAAGCTTCAGACCTAGCCAAGGCCTGACGGGTCTCCATACTCTCTTGCTCGTAAGCAAGTCTCTCTCTCCTCAATATCTCAATCTCAGCTCTCACAACTGTACTATCCTTCTGGGCATCGTGATGTCGTGAGTAAAACTCTGAACTCTCTCTACTGCAAACATCTACCAAGTAACTGACCCTCATGTTGACCATCTCTAAGGCGGTCATCATCCTCCTTTCAGTATCTCGAAACCTGGTCTCCATAGTGTCTACAAGACTGTAATCAACTCTATGGGCCATAGTGGGTCCTGGCTGTCTCGCAGCAGCAGCAACAGAACTCTCTCCAACCTCACAACTAGGTCTAGGAGTAGTAAGTAGTAGCCTCTTCCGAGGCGGCGTGTCAGCCTCAGGAATATCAGCTCTGCGGCTAGTGGATGGTGCAGGTAGTGGTATAGGTAACAATGGTGGGGTCCCTGATGGGAGTAGTGGATGATAGGTGGATGGTGCTGTAGCTCTCATCTGAGCCATGGTTGCTCTAGTACGTGGGGGTCGAATAAGTGGAGATGTAGGTGCCTCATCCTCAGCTGGCACTAGGTCCTCAGGGTGCTCAGGCTTAGGAATGTACACTGGTACATGATCCTCCAACTCCATGGGATCAGGTACATACTCCGGAGAATGTGGTGCCTGCTCCAGCAACTGTCAGGCAGCCTCCTCGTAAGGATCCTCAGATGGGATACTCTATGATCGTGCCTCAGAGTGAACAGAAGTATATGTAACTGTGGAATCAGCTGACATGACTGCTGTGACTAGCAGAAATAACTTATATGAGTATATTATGTAAGGCTCTTATTATAATATACGTAATATATTATAAACACGTATATCAATTATGAATGTATCTAGTATAACTAACTAACGCAACAACTAGTGTGTGTGTGTGTCCCGTAAAAACCCCTTTTTATGAATGCAATGTTTGAAAACGGTTATAGTCCAGCAAAACATTTGACCTGGTTCTCTATAACCTTGGCTCTGGTACCAATCTGTAACACCCCCAAAGATGGGTCGCAGCGGAATAATGTATCCGGGAGCGTTACTTCATAATAACATTGCACAAGACATGAGAACGACCACAAATTGAGTCGTTTGAAAATGATACATTGGATTTAATAAAATGTTGATACAAAAGCGTCATGCTTTAACTTGTTCATCCTTAAAAATGTGAAGATTTGACTTCATAATAAATATCCCCAAATTGCAATACACTTGAATCTTTATAGCCATGTTTCCAAAAATATAGACCACCAATGTATCCTTGTACCTTGTAATCCTGAGAAAAACATACTTAAAACGGTCAACATAAAGTTGGTGAATTCATAGGTTTATATTTGTATAAAACAGAACCGCAAGATTTCCCCCGTGACTATGCAACATTGTACCACTCGTCACAAAAATTGGCATTTCGTTTTCCTAAGTTCATGACACTGAAGCTAGACAATACATGAATACCAAATCTATAAAAATCTCTACATTGTCCTCATGATGATGTTCAACCCGAAACATCCTAAATTCGACATACTATAACGTTCATTCCTGGTGATAGCTAGTCACCCGAACGGGGAGGTCAATCCCAAATAGATCTATTTATAATACTCACGCTTCCAATCTAGAAATTAACAGTTCATGATACCGGGCATATTGGGTTCAAGCTACTTAGGCAAAACGAAATCGATATATAAAAATGTCCACTTGCGTTCAATTGTAAAACAAGCATGTTCTCACCCCAAAACTTGTAAATCATTATAAAATGTAAAACATGGGGCTATGAACTCACCTCGAGCGAGTTAATCAATAATATACTTCACAAGTGAAAAATGCGTCACTAAACGCCCGAATGCAACCTAAACAATTATAGGCCGTATAAGTACTAAGTACCTTAATTAACTAACATCATATATAATTCTATATAGCTACATCACCATCTAATTGTGTTTGTGAAATAATATTTAAATCGCATTTGATAAATATTAATCATGTATTGGAACTTGTGAAATCGTATAAATAATGAAATCTCTTTTGTAAAATAATATTTATAAAGCTTAAAACATGTATAAATATTATTTAAGTGATTCTAAAATGTTCCGCAAAAATTTATTTTAAAAACGAACCAACACTATTCATGTCAGGAAATAGTGCAAATGTGTAGAAATGTCGTAACTTTCACGTTTTAAGCCCGTTTTGCACGTTTCTTATGCCCATGTTTTCGTATTAGGACGACGTATCAAAATACGACATTTTTGATTTTCTTGCTCTCTGGTGAACAGTACTTTTACTGTTCATGGGGTTTTATAAATTTATTTTTATAAAATTAATCGCCGTAAACCCGTAAATGTCGTACTTTATTCGTTATCAGCGGCCGTTTTTTAGGTAATTCTTTCGAGCACGTTTTCGTAATTGAAAAGTCATTATTTATTTATGAGGATTAAAAAATCTATAGTTTTTTTCTGTCATAAATAGTAACTTTTATAAAAATAGTTTTATAAAAGTATTATTGTCGTAAACTCGCAAAATTCATAACTCTTTCGTTATTAATTGAAAAATTACGATTCTTATCATTTTGAAATTCTAAAAATATGTGTGATTTAATAAAAATATCAAACCTTCTGTTTGTATAAGTTTTAAAACTTGTCTTTATAAAAGTTATTTTATAAACCCGTTTAATTAACGTATAACTCATAATTAGCGTATCTTTTTCGTTATTAATCCGTTTTTCGAGTTTCTTACCTTTTTGGAATCGTCATGAGACGTAGTATTTAATAAAAATATAAAATAAATACTTTTATTTTCGAATTTAAACATAATGTTTTGAATAAATTGATAAAATGTGCTTAAAACTTCATTTTAAGACTTTTTAGTTTCACCACTTTGTTACAAGTCTATTTCAATACTTATTATCACATGTGTTACATTCCTAGGGTTCTTAAGTCCATAATTGTCCAAAATATCCAAGAAATCAAGATTAACAAGTCATTAATATCACATGAAAGCCTAAACTTTCCTTAAGTAACTTTTAACTACAAGTTTATACTTGAACTTTTTATACTTAAACCAAGAGTGTACAACACTTATAACCCCATTTTAACATGATATTACCATCAACATAACATGTGTATAAGTGTACAAAATCATTTGTATTTGTAAAAATAGTATACTTGTCCAACAATTGATTATTTGTTAAAAATACTTGATTTAATGTTTTTATTATTTATATAATGTTATTGTATAAATAGTTCAATTGTCTTGTAAAATAATATTTATAAAGTTAAAAATATGTATAAATATTATGTAAGGGATACCACATCGTTTTGTAAAGTTTTTATTAAAAACGAACCAACACTATTCATGTCAGGAAATAGTGCACAAGTATAAAAATAGTGCATAAGGTTTTATAAACCTTATATCTTTTTCGTTTTAACTTCGTTTTATACGTTCTTTATGTCCACGGTTTCGTATTAAGAAGATTTATCAAAATATTATATTTATGATAATTTAGCTACTGATGAACAGTAACTTTTATTGTTTTTGTAAAATTATATAAAACTACTTTTATATATTTAATCTTCGTAACCTTATAAACATCATAACTTATTCATTTTAATTCTGTTTCGCTTGTTCTTTATATGTATGGAATCGTATTTGAAAAGTATAGCAAAATATTATACTTATAATATTTAGACAAAATGAACAGTAATAGCGGCTAAAATTTATAAAAACACTTTTTATAAATTTATTTAATTGAAATCGTATAAAACTCGTATCCGTTTTTAGTGATCCTTATATGTACGGATTCGTAATTAAAAGTTTTATCCAAGAAAAATATTTTCCAAAAACTCACTATTATGAACAGTAACGTATTTTTATAAAATTACTTTTATAAAAATACTTTTTATCATAAACTTGTAAATAGCATAACTCCTTCGTTAAAATTTGGATTTTTGAGTTTTCAACATATTTAGAATCGTCATGAGATGTACTATTTTAATAAAATATAAAATAAATATTATATTTTCGAATTTAAAACAGTAGGTTTTTGTTAAATGTTTGAAAAATTATTTTTATAACTTAATTAATTTGTTACAAGTCCTCTAATTTATGTAATTAAAGCTATGATTAATTGGAGTCCTCAAATTGTGTCCATTAAAATATAGTCCAAGTTTGTCCAAGAACATGTTCATTATATTTATTTACTTATATAAACTATATAAATAAATAAATAGCTATAAATTATGTAAATTTATCCATTGCTTGTAAATCCATAAGTAAAACATATTCTCATATTTTTAACATAATTTTAGCCATGAACAAGTATGTCTTGAGTTTTCTAAACTTGTAATATTTTATAACATGAAAAAATATAACTCAGAGTGATTGATTATCTACATAACAATTAATAAAACATGAAATTTACATAAATGAGAAGTTTGGGTGTAAAGAAGACCTTAATATGATGAGTGAAGATGATACGCAATAACCTAACCCAAGTATTAACCCAAAATACTTCTCACAAAACCCTAACTTCAACAAAGAAACCCTATTTATCTTCACTTCTATAAACCCTTATAGTCACCCAAACCAAGCTTCCAAATACACAATTGGTAACCGCTTAGATATGCCTACTTTCCAACCCTTGTACACTTGTACCTGCAAAAATAAAAAAAACTTGGTAGAAGAAATTTCTAGCTTATATGAGCAGTGACTTATGAGCTTATAAATGGGCAGAATTTTATGATTTTTGCTAAGTGAAATGAAGTATGAGAGTTCTTGGAATAGGAGGCTATATATAGTATAAATATCTTGGCAATACCATAAACCAATCCATGGTTTTCAAGGGGTGTTGGGTCCGGTTGTGTAAGAGAAGCAAAGGGGGTTGGTTTTTGTTAAGTTAAGCATGGCTTGTTGTAGATATGTTGTAAATGTAAGAGGTTGCTTGAAAGTTAGATTAATAACACATGATAGTTGTAAAGTTTAAAATATCTTCCCTTGTGTTTTTTATTGATTTCATTCGGCCTATATATTTATATATTTATACTTATATATATATATATATTTTATATATTATTATATAGATTAATATGTATTGATATATATATATATATATGATATTATAGATAGTATATACAGTAAATTATAATTTTTGGTATTGGGATCATAATTGTGGGTATTTGATTATGTGTAGTTAGGTATGGTGCTTCCGTGTATGATTTAAATGTATTTATTGCAAAAAACGTAAACGTTTTACGGTAACCAATAAAAATAAAATATAAATAGTTGATTAGTACTAAGTAAAAAATAAATTTTAATGCCTTGTTGAGTAAAGATGTATTATTTGTTTGAGTGTCAGTTTTCGCTGATGTTGATTTTTAGTTTACGCGATTAAACTAAACAATAAAAATTAAAAGTAAACGCGTAAAAGTCTAAAAATAAATAATGGAATAATTGAAGTCGTAAAATGACCTAGAATAACGGATTGTTACAGTCTCCTCCCGTTAAAAGAGCTTTGTCCTCAAAGCTTTAAGATGTGGCATTGGATGAAGATGCGCGATTGGTGAAGAGATGTGGATACTTCTTCTTAAATTGATCTTCATGTTCCCATGTGAAACTCATGACCTCTCCTAGAGTTCCAGAAACTTTAATAATGGGAATGCGAATTTGCTTTAACGCTTGACTTACGATCCATAATTCTCAGGTTTTCATAGAGTGAATAATTTATCGTCAATGTGTATTTCATCCAACGGCTCGTCAGATAAACATTTTTTTAGACTGGATACATGAAATGTGCTATGAACCCTGCTTAGATATTGAGGAAGTTCTAGTCTGTAAGCAACGGTTCCCACTTTAGCTAACACCTTGAAAGTTCCAATATATCTCGGGTTCAACTTCCCCTGTTTGCCAATATAGATAACCCCTTTCCAAGGCGAAACTTTTAACATGACTTGGTCACCAACTTAAAATTCTAAAGGCTTACGCCTCACATAAGCATAACTCTTCTGGCGATCACGAGCGGCTTAAATTCTTTGCTTGATTTGAACAATCTTCTCGGTTGTCTCGTGAATAAGTTTTGGACCAGTGAGCTGAGCGTCTTCGACCTCGGCCCAAAAAATAGGTGATCGACACTTTCGACCATAAAGTGCCTGGAATGGGGAAGCTTTAATGCTAGCGTGATAACTATTATTATACGAAAATTCGATCAGCGGTAAGTGCCTTTTCCAACCATTCCTAAAATCTATCACGTAGGCGAGTAACATGTCTTCTAGTGTCTGAATGGTCCTTTCGCTTTGTCCATCGGTCTGAGAATGGTATATAAAATAAAATATATTTCAATATCACATAAATTAAATGAAGTAATATGTCCTAAACGTATCTTAAAGCTTTTTGCACTGCCCTCCAAAAATTCGACGTAAATCTATCGTCACGGTCACAAATGATTAAGACTGGTATGCCATGTCTCGTGACTACTTCCTTCATGTATAGTCTTGCAAATTTGTCCATTGGGTCATTTACCCTCATTGGTAAAAAGTATGCAAACTTGGTTAGACGGTCTACAATTACATAAATGGTATCATAACCACTTGACCTCCTTGAGAGTTTGTTGACAAAATCCATAGTGATATTGTCCCACTTCTATTGAGGAATCTCAGGTTGCACCAACAAACCAGATGGTTTTTGGTGTTTTAGCTTTGACCTTTTTAGACCGGTCAAACACTTATTAACATAAGTGGCTATATCGGCTTTCATGTTAAGCCACCAATATAACTTCTTCATGTCCTGATACATCTTGTCAGAACCCGGATGAACAAAATATTTCGACTTGTGGGACTCATGCATTATCAAGGCCTTTAGGTCACCATAACACGAAAACTAACTTCTGTTATTCAAACACAGCATTCCGTTGGCACGCGGTTCCAACTTTTCCTTTGAGAGATCCTTCCTGATCATACCTCCTACATTTTCAGCTTCGATGTTTTCCAGTTTCATTGCTTCTATCTGAGCTTCTAAAATTTTCTTGGGAAGATTCAAACCAATAGTCATAACTAAGGCTCGAACCCCTAATGGCTTAATTGGTTATTTCCTGCTCTATACGTACAGCCACTTCATTTGCTTTCCGGGTAGGTGATAACAAATTTCGCAATCGTAATCACTGAGAAACTCTAATTAACGATGTTGCCTCTTGTTCAGTTCCTTCTTATCAAGGATGTGTTGTAAACTTTTATGATCAGTAAACACGGTACACTTCGATCCATACAGATAGTGCCTCCAAATCTTCAGGGTGAACACTCGTGTCCTAAACACCAGTATGTGTCGTGTAATTTTCTCATGGATCTTCACATTGACGGTGATGCAATAAGCAATTACCTTCTCGTTTGCTATTAACACAACACCTAATCCTTTATGCGAATTCGCAATAAACAATAAAGTTTCTTGGCTCTTCAAGGTAAAGCCAAGATAGGTGCGCTATATAGTTTCTCCTTCAACAACTGGAAATCTGCTTCTTGTTTGTGTCACCCATTAACATGACCTTCTTTTGGGTTAGCTTGGTCATTGATTTGGCGATCTTCGAAAATCCTTCAATGAACCTTCGATAGTAATCGAGAAGACCTAAAAATTAACGAATCTCCGTTGGTGTCTTATGAGATGCCCAATCTTTAATGGACTCGATCTTGGAGGGGCCCACGTGAATGCCCTTACTGTCAATCACGTGATTGAGGAATTGTACTTTTAGAATCCAAAATTCACACTTAGAAAATTTTGCATACAACTCCTCCTTCTTAAGCAATTCCAAGATTAACTTGAGATCCTCTTCATGCTCTTGCTTGGTCTTCGAATATATCAGAATATCTTCAATACAGACAATCACAAATTTGTCTAAATATGGTTTGCACACCCGATTCATGAGGTCCATAAATACAGCCGATGCGTTAGTCAAACCAAATGGCATAACTTGAAATTCATAAGGTCCATATCAAGTTCTGAATGCGGTCTTTGGGATGTCTTCTTTTGGAACTCTTAGTTGATGATAACCCGACCTCAGGTCGATCTTAGGAGTAGTAATCGGACATTGTAGACTGTTCGAATTAATAGTCCAATTTTGAAAGTGGATAACGGTTCTTTACCGTTTAGGGATTAAATCTCTTGGGTTATCGATGGCTCTTCCAGAATGATCCATCCTTTATCTTGAACAACATGACCGGAGCTCCCAATGTGGGGAACTCAGGTCTTTATATAGCCTTTTGGAAGTTATTGCAGTTGATCGACAATTTCTTTCATCTAGAAAAGCAGGCGGATATGGCACCAGGCTACAAGGGGCAGCAAACAGGTACTAAATTGATTTGAAATTCCACTTGTCTGGTTGGTGGAATAGCCGACAAGTCCTAGGGAAATACTTTGGGAAAGTCGCGAACAGTTGGTACGTCTTCAAGTCGCTTCTCCTCCGACTTGTCTTAAGCCTTCCTTGCGGTAACATGTCCAAAAAAGACATGGCATCTTTCACAAATATCTTTTTGCGTGTTGAGTGCTCGAGATCTGATGTTTTAATTCCGGATACCAGCGATGTTGGCTACCTTTTGTCCCCTCGGTAAAATTATGATTTCTTACCAAAGGGGGATTCGAACGTTTTTCTTGTCCAACGATTACAGTTGATATTTTGATAACAGTCCATGCCAATTTATGACAGTCAAACTACCCATTTTACGGGGAATGATGTCGATGTGGAAAGGATGAGTTAGATAATTCAAAGTGCAAACCCTTGTATTTGCGTGTTAAACCTAAAATTATTCTACCATCAGCTAACTCGACGTCATAACCATGGTCTAGTGTAGTTGGTATGATATCAATCAAAGAACTAAATGTAGTGGACACAGAACTTCTATCGGCACCAGTATCAAATAAAATCGAAGCATAGTGGTTGTTTAGGATGAACGTCCCCGTGACACCATTGGAGTTTGGATTTTTCCTTGCAGTGCCCACACCATAAGCTCTTGTCACATCATTACCATTCCCAGCTTGATTTACCTTATTCTTGTTCCTTAACTTTGGGCAATTATTCTTGAAATGGCCCTGAGCTCCACACTCAAAGCAAGTGAGAACTCTTTGATTTGCCCCTTGGGCTCTCTAGTTGTTGTTGGTAGCAGCAGGCTGGCTTCTGCAGTCCCAGGCCAAATAGCCAGTCCTCTTACAGTTGGTGCACTTGAGAGCATACTGCCGGTCATGGTGATAGTTTCACTTAGGGCATAGAGGTTTAGATCCTCCGTAAGGTTTCTTCTCACCAGGCCCAATAGTGTAAGCCCATGCCACATTATACCTTTTGAAAGGATGTTGTTGGTTTTGATTGTTCCTTGAAGCATCCTCAAACTTCCTTTTATTTTCAGCTTGTCATTCAGCCAAAGTACGGATGTTTTGATCCATCAGTTCGGTGGCAAACTCAATAGAATCCTACATGGTTTTTGGCTTAGATGCCATCACACTTTCATGAGTCATGTCGGGCAGACCACCGACATATTTTCATTCATTGGGGCCTCAGGAAACATCCTTTGCGCACATCTGTGACAACTCATGAAAATCGTATGGTTTGTGGTTATAAGCTTACCACATCGGTACCTTTAACCTTCAAATTCCACATCTTAATCTCAAGCTTATTAATCTCGCCTCTTGGGCAGAAGTAGTAGAGTATTATCTGTCATAATTTTTTCAAAGTTTTCCATGTCATTGCATATGCAACTTCATGAGTAACGGTCTTAACGTGGGAGTTCCACCACGTACAAGCATTTCCTTGTAGAGTACATGTAGCAAACTTGATTTTGACATGGAGTGTGAAGTTGCTTATTGGAAAACAGATTCTATTCTTTTTCAAACCACTGAGGTAAGACCAAAAACAACTCCTTCAGTTACCCTTGAAGTTATGGGGTGTGATAATTTGAGGAAGAGTAAACTGTAGGTACACTCACGAAGTAGGAGGTGCTTGTGTTCTTCCGCACAGTTCCTGGTCATGGATGTCATCGCCATTCCTGTTCTGTATACGTACGTCTCTGCAATGGCATCAGCAAAGCCCTGGGCAATTAGTGCCTTAAGTTAAGAATCGGTCATAAGGGTAGTGGTGGTGGTTGTTGTGGTAATCTCTTTGGCGGCATTTTCTTCAAAATCACAAGAAAATATAATACACATTAGATTTTACACACAATAAACGCGACATGACATATGCGTAATAAATAAAATGAGATCACAATACACAGTGCAATAATATACCTAAGTTGAGATCAAAAAATGATAAATAAATAAATCGACCTTCATTCTTAACAATTATGATAACATAATGATTGGATCCTTGGTTACAAATGGACCAGTACATGAGTACAAAATGAAAATATACAAACCTAGCAAAGTGCTAGCTGTGGGTGTCACCCATAATACTTAGCAAGCCATACAAGATAGCTAGATGATGAACAAAAGATCCATACAGCCTCCTAGCTGGGAGTAATCCCATAATACTTAGCAGGCTATACAGGATAGCTACAAATTGGTACCAAATAACTAATACTTACCAGTTCCTCAAAAGTTATCAAGCGTGCTCCAGCATACAATTTCCTAGATACGCATGGATGCGCTCTTAGTCGCTATGATCATCGGTTGGTTGTTCTGGTCAATTTTTTTTTGGGTCCACTCCGTTGGCGATTCGCCTGTAGTCTCTATCACTGCATATCCATGCTACAAAGCTCTTTTTGAGACTCAATCCTTGTAAGGCCTGATGGTTCATACTCTCTCTCTTCATAAGCAAAGCATCTCTTTCCTTAAAATCTCAATCTCGCTCTCACAGCCAGCACGTCATCATGGTGATCCTGGGTTGTTATGCATATAACTCCTTGTCTTTTCTCTTGCGAACATTCCGCCTAGAACTAAACCCTCAAGGAGACCAAAAACCCTCTATGGCGTTTAGTGGTCTCTCAGTAGTCGGATACTGGCTACAGTATCTTCAAAACTATTAATCAACCCTGTGGGCCACGGTAGATCCCGGCTGTCTTAGCAGCAAGCAGTAATCTCTCCCCAACCTCAAAACTGGTGTAGTGTAGTAAGTAGTAGCCTTGCCAAGGAGCATGTCAGCCTCGGGAATGTTAGCTCTATGGCTAGTGGATGGTGCAGGTAATGGTATAGGTAACAATGGTGGTGTATGTGATGGAAGTAGTGAATGATGGCTGGATGGTGCTGCAACTCTCATCTGAGCCATGGTGTGCTTGGGTATGTGCCGGGGTCGGATGAGGTGTGGGTAGAAAGGAATGGTGGTTTATTAGGAAATGCATGGGTGGTTAGTGCGAGATGGTGGTAAACGTACTTGTGGTGATGGTATAGGTGATGGTGTGGCTCTCATGGCTTCTTCAACTTAGCGTGCCTGAGCATAGGAGGACTGGTAGGTGGTGGTGGTTATCTAGGGAGAGTGGTGATTGTAATGGGTATATCTTAGTGAGTGGAGTGGTGGTGGAGTTAGGTAAGGCAAGAAGCCTAGCAACCCTCTTACTTAGAAGGGAAACGGCTATATTATAGGTATTGGTTCGGACATACATCTTAGAACGTAGTTATGGTATGAGGTGGGTGGTGGTGGTGGTGTAGCCGCAGACTCATCGGTCTTAAACGGCTATGTCTCCTCAGCGGAGGGGACATGATCAATAGCTGGAGAAGCAACAGCAGTAGACTCGACAGGAGCTAGGTGCTCCTCCTCCTCATTATCATCCTCAACATCATCAACATCATCATCGTCATCATCAGATGACTCATTATCATCATCATCGTCACCTCCGTCGGCAGGATAGTTGGCAGGATCCTCCTCATCCTCTTCTGGTTCTGTGTAGCAATGTAGCCGGTGATAGGGCTATAGGTGAACATCAGCAGATAGTGACTGATCCTCCCATGGGATTCTCATCATCAGATGGAGCAAGGTACTCGGGTTATACCTGGCTCGGAACTTTAAACTGTACATGATCCTCCAACTTCTACAGGTAGGCACATTAGCGTGTGATGGTATAGGTGGCGATGCCTGCTCCAATTCATATTGGGCAACTCCTCGTAAGGGATCCTCAGTCGCAGATACTCCATGATCGTCCTCAGAGGAAATGGATAGTATAGGTATGCTGACGATGCGTCGTTATTTGATGAATGACTAATCTGTAACTAATAATCTAATTATATAAAGTATATTATATAAGATTATAGTAATATAGTAATTAGAATATAAACATGTTTATTATCTGTAAGCATCTAGTATGACCAACTAATGCAAACAAATAGTGTATGTATGTCCCATGGAACAAAAACTTTTGTATGATGCAATGTTTGTAAAACGGTTATAGTCCAAGTAAAAAACATTTGACTAGTTTCTGTAACCTTGGTATAGATACCAATTTGTAAAACCCCAAAATAGGGTTGTAGTGTAAAATATTGGGTTTGAGAGAATTAATCATTGTGCATTAGTACAAGATATTGAGAACGACCTTAAATGAGTCGTATGAAAAGAAACTGTTAAATTATGAATAATGAAATTGTTTGTTAACAAAAGCACAGGGTACTTTACGTGTTCACTTGTAAATGGAATGCTTCTAATTAATTTATGCAATGTCATCTAAATAAACCTCCAATGTATCCTTGTCTCGAAACCTTATTGACTGAGAAAAAACTGCTTTTAAAAAGTAACAGAAAGTTGGTGATTCATAGGTTTAATGTAATGTATTAAGTAGGACCGCCTAGAAGATTTTTCCAAGTGTAAGACATGTAAACACATACAATATCTCAAAATGTAACTTACAAAATTGCATAAGCTAATGCTTGAGCTAAACGTATATGTATGCAAATTGATGCAATAAATGTGACCCATGTAGATGTTCAAACCGCTACAAATCTTAAATTGTTCCGACATGGTATACATTTGTCGTTTTGGTACCTCCCGAACTAGTGAGCGCTACTCACCCGAACGGGGATGTCAATCCTAAATAGATATATTCATAACATTCGAGCCTACAATCCAGTAATTAACAGTTCATGATTCATGGGCATAGTGGGTTATAGCAACTTAGGCAAACTCGTAATTTGTATAAAAGTGTACTTGCATCCAATCATAAAACAATGCATTGTATCTCACCCCCTCGGAGAATTTGTAATCATTGGAATTGTATAAAAATAGGGCTATGAACTCACCTTAGTGAATGTTTTTGATATATAAATCAAATATGAAAATCGTCACGTATAGTCCGAATACAACCTAATTAAATATAGGTCGTATGAGTACAATGTATTTGAATATCTAACACAACATATAATTCTATATAGTTACAACACCACCTAAACATGTTTGTTTAATTTTTAACAATCAAACAATATAAATTTGTACTTTGAAAAATAAATGTCCATGTACTTGTATTTGTAAAAATAGTATACTTGTCTAATAATTGATTATTTGTTAAAAATACTCGATATAATGTTTTTATTATTTATATAATGTTATTGTATAAATAGTTCAATCGTCTTGTAAAATAATAGTTATAAAGTAAAAAACATGTATAAATATTATGTAAGGGATACCACATTGTTTTCTAAAGTTTTTATTAAAAATGAACCAACACTATTCATGTCAGGAAAATAGTGCACAAGTATAAAAATAGTGCATTAGGTTTTATAACCTTATTATATTTTTTGTTTTAACTCCGTTTTATACGTTCTTTTTGTCCATGGTTTCGTCTTAAGAAGATTTATCAAAATATTATATTTATGTCAATTTAGCCTAATGGGATGAAAAATAAGTTTTTTGTTTTTGTAAAATTATATAAAACTACTTTTATATATTAAATCTTTGTAATCTTATAAACATCATAACTTATTCATTTTAATTCCGTTTCACTTGTTCTTTATATGTATGGAATCGTATTTGAGAAATCTAGCAAAATATTATACTTATAATATTTATACAAATTGTCATGAACAGTAACAATGGCTAAAATTTATAAAAACACTTTTTATAAATTTATTTAATTGAAATCGTATAAAATTAATATCTCCTTTATTTTAATTCCGTTTTTAGTGATCCTTATATGCACGGATTCGTAATTAAATGTTTATTCAAGGAAAAAAACAAAAATCTTACTGTTAAGTAACTAGTAAAGTTATTTTTATGAAATTACTTTTATAAAAATACTTTTTATCGTAAACTTGTAAATAGCATAACTCCTTCGTTATAATTCGGATTTTTGGGTTCTCTATATATTTAGAATCGTCAAGAAATGTACTATTTTAATAAAATATATAATTAATATTATATTTTTGAATTAGGTTTTTAGGGTTTTCCTTAAATATTCATAAAATTGTTTTTATACACTTTTAACTTGTTTAATTTGTTACAAGTTCTCTAATTTATGTAATAACACATATTTGATATAATTTGAGTCCTCTAATTTGTGTCCATCAAATATAGTCCAAGTTTGTCCAAGAACATGTCCATTATATTTATTTACTTATATAAACTATATATAAATAAATAAATAACTATAAATTATATAAATTTATCCACTGCTTGTAAATCCATAAGTAAAACATATTCTCATGTTTTTAACATTATTTTAGCCATGAACAAGTTTGTCTTGAGTTTATATAAACTTGCAATATTTTATAAACATGATAAAATATAACTAGGTGATGATTAACTACATAACAATTATATAAAACATGAAATTAACATAGTGAAGGGATTAGGGTTTTAGGTAAAGCTTAGATGAGTGTATGTATGTGATAACACAAGCAAGACCCAAGTATTAACCAAGAAACCCTAGTTTCTAATCAAGAAAACCCTAAGAAAACCCTAGTTTTCTTATACTTGAACAACCCTTTTAATCAACCAATCAAGCTTCCAATACCCTTTAATACACCTTATATATGCTATATAACAACCTTAGTATACTTGTAATAACTTAAAAAACAAAGTTTATGAATGTTTTGTGTTGCGGAATGAAACCGTAGGTTTTTGTGTTTGAGGGGAGAGTTTTGCTTTGATTTTTCTTGTAGAATGATAAGTGTGAGGAAGAATCACTTTAAGGGTTCTATTTATAACATGAACTAGAAATAAAACCACTTAAGCAATTCTATCAAATGGTTTTAATGTTGTGTTCATTGTGTCCGTTCTCACAAGCCTTTAGGGCATGTGTTTTATGTTTTAAAATTGATTTAGGGCTTATAGAGGTAGGGAACAAGTATGGTTTGTTCATGCTTTATGTAATAGTGATATGACTAGTCTAACATGCTTATTTTTGTCTCTTTTTTGTCTGTGTAGTGGTCGGCAACCAAGGAGCAAGGAAAGAGACCAAGAACAAGACCAAAGTGATGATATAATAGGTGTTTGATCTATTGGATAACAAGTAATGTTGTTTATTCAAGTTAGTGGAGGTTTTGGAATTGATTTCAAGTGAATATGAGTTGTGTATGCATGAAGCATAACCGGCCAAGTATGAAAGGTGTACAAGATTTGTCAAATTTTGCTAAAAATTGTATTGGCGGGTATTTGTGGAAGTCTAAATGGGTTTATGGTTTGCCATGCATGCAAATTAAGGTTTTTATTGCGAAACATAAATGATTTACGTAACGGATATAAATAAATGATGAATAGTTATAAATCATCATTATAACAACCTTATAACACTTACTTGACGTAAACTTTTATTTGTTTGATGTCCGTTTCCGTTGAATGTTGATTTAA
This sequence comes from Tanacetum coccineum, assembly GCA_026074375.1. Taxonomy (NCBI): domain Eukaryota; kingdom Viridiplantae; phylum Streptophyta; class Magnoliopsida; order Asterales; family Asteraceae; genus Tanacetum; species Tanacetum coccineum. The sequence continues at coordinate 44,154 of BQNB010011924.1, forward strand.
ATAAAAAGTAAACGCGTAAAAGTCTAAAAATAAATAACGGAATAATTGAAGTCGTAAAATGACATGAAATAACGGATTGTTACAAAAAGTTGCAAGTGGTGTTATTAAAAATGAGAAAATTCATACCACTAAGCAAATTGCAGATATTCTTACTAAAGGTCTTGATATTGAGCAACACAAAATTTTGTGTGGTAAACTTGGAATGTTGGATATGTTTAAACCGGAAAAAACTTGAGGGGGGGTGTTAAATATATCAAGTTTTCATGTCTAAAAGTTCAGGGGCTTCTCTTGTAATTTTCTTATTCTTTCTAACCTCTAATCCCATGTTTAGTTTGTGTTTGTATGTCGATTATATGTGCAGGGGTTAAAGTTGCCAAGTGTTGATAGTTGATGCCTATATAAGCTCGTCTTCGTTATCTTTTGACTATCTCTCTCTCTATAAAACCATAATCTCTCTCTCTCTCATCGTATTGTTAGTTTTGTGTTGATAGATCAATTGTTTTGATCTATCTGAGTATTGTATCATTATCAGTTGTATTGATTGATCATTCTTTGTGATCAATTTTGATTTCTTTTCTTGTATTGTATTGGATCTGAGATTATAAGTGAATCAAGGGGTGGTTGGTTGGATTCACTCAATATTTGTTATAATTTCTACACTTTTCATTTGTTTCGGCTACAATGTGAATGAACAAATTGAAAGAAAAGAAGCCAAAATGGGATGGTCCTCTCCTCTATAATACTCATTTGATGGTCCTCTTCTCTTTATATAGCTGGAAATATGACGATCACCTGTCCGGTCGAATTACCTTTTTGATCACTGTTTGGTCTAAGAGAAAGAAAGTCGAGATAACAGTAATATGCCAATTTGATTTGATCATCTCGTTTAATCGGATTACTCTTTAGTCTTAACATATTTTTCATAGTGACAATCTCAAACACAAAGTTAAACAATTAACATAAATCAGTACAAAGAGCCTATATTTTTTTATACCACATTATTAAGTATGTTTTCTTGGTATACAGACTCTTATAAGTGCATTTTTTTCAAATGTTACACAAATGCGTCGAATTTAAAATGGTTGTTTCCTATATTTGTTTACTTATATTTGGTTTACTCCACTTGTATCAACATATAATAATTCTTTTCTGTAAAACTTCATACATCATATAGTCATACATCATTTGTTTTCTTAAATCAGTCTTTAGAACTTATACAGATATACGTATGATTTCAACAAGATAGAAATTGCATTATAAGATCTTGAAAATAAGGTTACACTTGAAGAGTAGGTAGGATCCTTGGATGATTGAATAATCAAAGTCATGCAACAGGAGACTTTTAAAATGACATTTGCCATGTTAAATAAGGAATTGAAGTCAACACCTGTTTTTATCTAACACATTCATATGAAAGGTCCGGATGTCTATCTCGATCAATAATGACATGCGTAACGTTAATCACTTTTTTCTGCTTTATAAACATCTCTCTAATAAAGTTGTTCTTCTTTTTTTCTTTTTCCTATTCATAATAATTGATTTATAAGTAGGGACGAACACGGCTCTGAACTGACTCCAGACTGAACAAGATCACAATCAGGATAATACCGTAGCCGAATTTCGATGGGGTCAGACAAATTTGGACCGAAATCGGGTCTATGTAAGGTTCCGCGATTCGTTCGGCCCATGCCCGAGTGGGTTCGGTTTGGTCAGGTTGCGCATAAGACCAAACCGGATCAGGTCGAAGTTCGAAAATGAAGAAAAAAGTGGATCGAAGACCGAACTGAATATGGTTGGTACCTTGTCCGGTTTGGTCAGGTTTTTCGGTCCGATCCGATCTGTGGTCTATAATGCTCAGCCCTAAATCTGAGTACTGTTTGTTTTGCATTTTTTAATAACTATTTTACAATAAATCATGAAAAGATTTCATTGTCGATGTTATTTCTCATGAAAAGTCGTCTTAAATACCTTGGCGGTAAGTCTATTACAACACACTCAAATGAGTAGGTTCAGTATCGTGGGTTGTTTATCGTAAACGATAACTTGACTAAGTGCGAAATACGAGCATTTATATGCCCACGTAGACGTACCTGTGCATCATAAGTTATAAGGTTTTTCCTAACTTTTCGAACTTATAAGGGACAAAGATAAGACAGGGAAAAAGTACATAAAATACACACTGGACTCACAGAAAGTTCCGAAACAAAGTACACAGGGTCTCACATAAATTTATGGATCTTTGTGTACTGTTTTATGGGTCAATGTCTTCTTATCTTGTGCCCATGAGGAAACCGGATCAGGTCGAAGTTCGAAAATGAAGAAAAAAGTGGATCGAGGACCGAACTGAAATATGTTAGGTCCTGTCCGGTTTGGTCAGGTTTTTCGGCCCGATCCGATCCGTGGTCTATAATGCTCAGCCCTAAATCTGAGTACTGTTTGTTTTGCATTTTTTAATAACTATTTTACAAATCCATGAAAAAGATTCATTGTCGATGTTATTTCTCATGAAAAGTCGTCTTCAAATACCCTGGCGGTAAGCTATCTACAAAACTCAAATGAGTAGAGTTCAAGTATCGTTGGTTGTATATCTTAAGATAACTTGACTAAGTGCGAAAACGAGCATGTAAATGCCACTTAGACCGTGTGCATCAAAGTAATAAGGGTTTTTCTAATTTTTGACTTAAGGGCACAAGATAAGAAGGGGAAAAAGTACATAAAAGTACACATTGACTCACAGAAAGGTACAGAAAAGTACACAGGGACTCACAAAATTTATGGATCTTTGTGTACTGTTTTATGGGTCAATGTCTTCTTATCTATTGTGTCCCTGCCTTCTTAAAGTTATAGTCTAGTTAAATTATTGTTGTTTAAAAACTCAAAAGCTCTACTATAAATACCCGGTTTGCAATGGTTGCTTTTATGCTACATTCGTTGTTACTTTTTTGTGCGTGTTTATAAATACTACGTAATTAAGTATTTGGACAATGAAGGTGTAATAGATAGTGAGAAATATGATGTCAAATCATGGATTAGTTTATAAAAACCTACATGAATAATTTTCACTGATTTCAAGCCGATCTTGGTGATTCTGCTTACATAAGGTCTTCAACGCAAAGTTACTGTATCTATAAACTACAACGATTTGTTGGTCATAAGCCGATCTGGAAATCTCGTAATCTTCGGTTGTTTTGAAACATATTTACGAGCTACTGTATAATTTAAAGGAAGCAAGTTGTCACTAAATGGGTCAATGCTATCTGACCTACACAAATCGGTAACAGATAACGTGGTACAGTTGGATTTTAATTGTTTCCTTTAGCTTACATTATTTCAAATGCATCAACGGAACATTGTTTTCTAACTTTAAAATCATGTTCCTATATTATTTCACCATTATTCAGTTTTATTGTCTCGGCCAACTTGTTGGTGGGCCATTTCTCTTTTTATTTACGACGTTTTTTCTTGTTGGAGTCGACCATTAGATTTGACTTTATGTATCCGCTTGTTTGGTTATTTAAACATTTAAAGTATATTAAAATATTAAACATCTCACTGGAAAAGATCACGAAATTAAGAATATTGTTTTTTTTTGTATCCACGATAATTTGTAACAAATCAAATTCAGAGAACACATCATTTTAGTAGTAATCGATTATACTTGTTCATATTAAAAACTAATCACGAGTTCACGACTATTAATTGACTTTTTAAATTTAAAAAAAGTAAGAAAAAAGAACAAGGATTCTAATTCTAAAACCAAACTCATAAACACTTATCATGCAACTAAGCACTATTATTAACAATAAAAAATTTAACAATGCAATAATTCGCAGTCATTTTTTTCTCTCGAATGATCGATCGACGTGGCGTTTCATTAAGGCTAGTCACTACGGGGCGGTCAATCGACTCGGTCGCCGTCGATCGGAGTCGGTCGCCGCTCATGTCGCCGGAGACCTTTACATACCTTGGTCGTCCTCACGACAATTCTCGACCGAGAGAAATAGAATTAAAAATGTTATTTTTCAACTTTTAATAAAAAAAAACTTTTTATCTTTAAAATTTTAAACCCCTTAACACTATAAATACCCACTTATTTTACCATTTTATACACAATTATATACACTTTCATCCACTTTTTTAAATAGCTTGTTCGCTTTCACATACCGACTCTGAAGTCGAAGCTTTGGTTCAAAAACTAATTGACGAAGATAAGGGTCGTCAGAACGCGATTCTGGATTTAGCCTTGCAATTTGAAAATTCATGCACAGTTAAAAACAATCTTAGAAATGCTTACGAGAAATGTACTGACATTTCACAAGAGAGCCGTGCTTTGATCGACAGTTTCTTAAAAGAAGGTTCTGATAAAGATTACGAGCTGAATCTTTCTATGTATGGAAAGACGGCAAAACTAGAAAAACAAATGGATGCTAAGTTAGCTTGGCTACTGGAAAAACACTACTACCGCTCACAAGAAAGTGTAGGTTGTTCGTCATCACAGGCTTATTTATATCTTACTGAGAAAGAGCTACATCAACTACATCTAGATGAAGAAGCTTTAAGAGAAACACAAGAAGAACAAACAATGGATGCAAAAGCACGGGAGAAGAAGATTAGATCTATTCGGACTGGCTGGCTGGTTAAGTAAGAGCGAGTGAATAAATAGATCTATTGAGACTAATTATCCCTATCCGGGTAAGAAGCACTTACTTGTTCGAGTTTGCCAAGAACAAACGGATATATGTCACGTCGAATCTAGTTAGGTGATCTTTGGTCGGACACCTGTAAGGACAAGCAATTACTTGGCATGTTATATGTCACATTCCACTATTAGCTTCGGTGTCATGAGCTTAGTGCAACGTAAATACCTTTTTATGTGAAGTTGTATCTCCTATAACTGTTGCATACGTTTTGAAATATTGTGGTCCACTATAACAACGTTTGAACTAAACATATGAATTCACCAACTTTATGTTGACGTTTTAAGCATATTTTTCTCAGGTGCTTAGGCTGGATGTCGTTGCTAGATTTATGTAAAGTCTATTTGCCCGGACCGGATTTCAAGAACTTATTTATGATTTACCTATGTTTAAATACCTTTGTTGAACTCATTTTAGCTTCCGCATTTTAACTCTTGAAACATTGATTTGATCGATGTAAAACCTTATTAATATTTTGAACTTATGCAACAATGTTTACTTTTAAAACGTACCATTAGAGGTCGTTCTTTATGCTTTAAAACTGTGATAATTCATAAACGTTGCGCCCCCGGACGCTTATTCGGACGAGACCCTATTTGGGGGGTGTGACAGTATACTTGTCCAAAAATGTAATAATTGCTAAAAATACTTGATTTATTATTTATATAAATACATTATATCAATAATTTAATTGTTTGATAAAATAATATTGATAAAGTTAAAAGTATTTATAAATATTACTTTAGTAAAAACATCGTATTTTTCTTGTTTTAAATCAGTTTTATATGTTATTTATACCCGTGGCTTCGTATTAAGAAGATCTATCAAAATATTATATTTATAATATTTTAGCTACTGATGAACAGTAACTTTTACTGTCTTTCTAAAATTATATAAAACTACTTTTATATAATTTATTGTTGTAACCTTGTAAAAATCATAACTCATTCGTTATGGATCTGTTCTTTATAGATTTGAAATCCTCATAAGATGTAATATCACAGAAAAATACCCATATATTTTTAACAGTTTCGAAATAGATGCAGTTTTTATAAAACTACTTTTATAAAAACACTTTTTATAGTAAATTTGTAAAATGTGTAACTCCTTCGTTAAAACCTCATTTTTCGTGTTCTTTATAGTTTTGGATTCCTTATGAGTTTTACTTTCTTAGAAAAATATCAAATAATTTTTATAAATTTTGTACAGAAACAGTAAAATTATATAATGGTACTTTTTATATAAATCTTGTAAAAAGTATATCTTTTCCATTTTAATTCCATTCTTAGTGTACCTTATATATTTGAGTTCCTCATAAAATGTACTTTTTCAGAAAAATAATTCTAGAATCTGTAAAATATCTCACTGTTATAGTTTTTATAAAAATACTTTTATTAAAACACTTTTATATATTTAATTATCGTAAACTTGCAAAATTCATATCTCCTTCGTTATAATTAGGATTTTCGAGTTCTTTATATATTTAGAATCGTCATGAAATGTACTTTTAAAAAAAATATAAAACAAATATTATTTTTGACGAAATAAAATAGTAGGTTTGTTTTTATACACTTTTAACTTGTTTAATTTGTTACAAGTTCTGTAATTCATGTAATAACACATCTTTGATATAATTTGAGTTCTCTAATTTGTGTCCATCAAATATAGTCTAAGTTTGTCCAAGAACATGTCCATTATATTTATTTACTTATATAAACTATATAAATAAATAAATAACTATAAATTATATAAATTTATCCATTGCTTGTAAATCTATAAGTAAAACATATTCTCATGTTTTTAACATTATTTTAGCCATGAACAAGTTTGACTTGAGTTTATATAAACTTGCAATATTTTATAAACATGATAAAATATAACTAGGTGATGATTAACTACATAACAATTATATAAAACATGAAATTAACATATTAAAAGGATTAGGGTTTTAGCTAAAGCTTAGATGAGTGTATGTAGGTGATAACACAAGCAAGCCCCAAGTATTAACCAAGAAACCCTAGTTTCTAATCAAGAAAACCCTAAAAAAAAACCTAGTTTTCTTATACTTGAACAACCCTTTTAATCAACCAACCAAGCTTCCAATACCTTTTAATATACCTTATATATGCTATATACCAACCTTAGTATACTTGTAATAACTTAGAAATCAAAGTTTATGAATGTTTTGTGTTGCGGAATGAAACCGTAGGTTTTTGTGTTTGAGGGGAGAGTTTTGCTTTGATTTTTCTTGTAGAATGATAAGTGTGAGGAAGTATCACTTTAAGGGTTCTATTTATAACATGAACTAGAAATAAAACCACTTAAGCAATTCTATGAAATGGATTTGATGTTGTGTTCATTGTGTCCGTTTTCACAAGCCTTTAGGGCATAGGTTTCATGTTTTAAAATTGATTTAGGGCTTATAGAGGTAGGGAACAAGTATGGTTTGTTCATGCTTTATGTAAGAGTGATATGACTAGTCTAACATGCTTGTTTTTGTCTCTTTTTTGTGTGTGTAGTGGTCGGCAGCCAAGGAGCAAGGAAAGAGACCAAGAACAAGACCAAGGTGATGATATAATGGGTGTTTGATCCATTGGATAACAAGTAATGTTGTTTATTCAAGTTAGTGGAGGTTTCGGAATTGATTTCAAGTGAATATGAGTTGTGTATGAATGAAGCATAGCCGGCCAAGTATGAAAGGTGTATAAGATTTGTCAAATTTTGCTAAAAATTGTATTGGCGGGTATTTGTGGAAGTCTAAATAGGTTTATGGTTTGCCATGCATGCAAGTTAAGGTTTTTATTGCGAAACATAAATGATTTACGTAACGGATATAAATAAATGATGAATAGTTATAAATCATCATTATAACAACATTATAACACTTACTTGACGTAAACTTTTATTTGTTTGATGCCCGTTTACTTTGAATGTTGATTTTTAGTTTACGCGATTTAACTATGCGATTTAAATAAAAAGTAAACGCGTAAAAGTCTAAAAATAAATAATGGAATAATTGAAGTCGTAAAATGACCTGAAATAACGGATTGTTACAAAAAGTTGCAAGTGGTGTTATTAAAACTGAGAAAATTCATACCACTCAGCAAATTGTTGATATTCTTACTAAAGGTCTTGATATTGAGCAACACAAAATTTTGTGTGGTAAACTTGGAATGTTGGATATGTTTAAACCGAAAAAACTTGAGGGAGGGTGTTAAATATATCAAGTTTTCATGTCTAAAAGTTAAGGGGCTTGTCTTGTAATTTTCTTATTCTTTCTAACCTCTAATCCCATGTTTATTTTGTGTTTGTATGTGGGTTATATGTGCAGGGGTTAAAGTTGCCAAGTGTTGATAGTTGCTGCATATATAAGCTCGTCTTCGTTATCTTTTGACTCTCTCTCTCTCTCTCTAGAAAACCCTAATCTCTCTCTCATCGTATTGTTAGTTTTGTGTTGATAGATCAATTGTTTTGATCTATCTGAGTATTGTATCATTATCAGTTGTATTGATTGATCATTCTTTGTGATCAATCTTGATTTCTTTTCTTGTATTGTATTGGATTTGAGATTATAAGTGAATCAAGGGGTGGTTGGTTGGATTCACTCAATATTTGTTATAATTTCTACACTTTTCATTTGTTTGGGCTACAATGTGAATGAACAAATTGAAAGAAAAGAAGCCAAAATGTGACGGTCCTCTCCTCTCTAATACTCATTTGATGGTCCTCTCCTCTTTATATAGCTGAAAATATGGCGGTCACCTGTCCGGTCGAATTACCTTTTTGGTCACTGTTTGGTCTAAGAGAGAGAAAGTTGAGATAACGGTGATGTGCCAGTTTGATTTGATCATCTCGTTTAGTCGGATTACTCTTAGTCTTAACATATTTTTCATAGTGACAATCTCAAACACAAAGTTAAACAATTAACATAAATCAGTACAAAGAGCCTATATTTTTTTATACCACATTATTAAGTATGTTTTCTTGGTATACAGACTCTTATAAGTGCATTTTTTTCAAATGTTACACAAATGCGTCGAATTTAAAATGGTTGTTTCCTATATTTGTTTACTTATATTTGGTTTACTCCACTTGTATCAACATATAATAATTCTTTTCTGTAAAACTTCATACATCATATAGTCATATACGTCATTTGTTTTCTTAAATCAGTCTTTAGAACTTATACAGATATACGTATGATTTCAACAAGATAGAAATTGCATTATAAGATCTTGAAAATAAGGTTACACTTGAAGAGTTGGTAGGATCCTTGGACGAGACTTTTAAAATGACAATTTTGCCATCGTTAAATAAGGAATTGAAGTCCACATGTTTTTCTCAAACCAATCATATGTAGAGGTCGGTGTCTATAGATCAATAATACAAAACGTAATCATTTTTACTTCTCTATAAACTCTCCTAATAAAGTTGTTCCTTTTTTTTTTCTTTTGTCAATTCATAATAATTGATCTAAGTAGGGCCGAACACGGTCTGAAAACTGCACCGGACAGAACAGGATCACAACAAGATCATACCGTACCGAATATCGATTGGGTCAGCAAATTTGGACCGAAATCGGTCTATGTCAGGTTCGACGCCATGCCCGAGTGGGTTCGGTTTGGTCAGGTTGCGCATAAGACCAAACCGGATCAGGTCGAAGTTCGAAAATGAAGAAAAAAGTGGATCGAGGACCGAACTGAAATATGTTAGGCCCTGTCCGGTTTGGTCAGGTTTTTCGGTCCGATTCGATCCGTGGTCTATAATGCTCGGCCCTAAATCTGAGTACTGTTTGTTTTGCATTTTTTAATAACTATTTTACAAATCCGTGAAAAAGAATCATTATCGATGTTATTTCTCATGAAAAGTCGTCTTCAAATACCCTGGCGGTAAGCTATCTACAAAACTCAAATGAGTAGAGTTCAAGTATCGTTGGTTGTATATCTTAAGATAACTTGACTAAGTGCGAAAACGAGCATGTAAATGCCACTTAGACCGTGTGTATCAAAGTAATAAGAGTTTTTATAACTTGTGCCCTAAGGGCACAAGATAAGAAGGGGAAAAAGCACAGAAAAATACACATGGACTCACAGAAAGGTACATAAAAATACAAAAGGACCCACAAAATTTGTGGATCTCTGTGTACGTTTCTATTTGTCCATGTCTTCTTATCTTGTGCTCATAAGGCACAAGTTAGATTATTGTGTCCGTGCCTTCTTACAGTTATGGTCTAGTTAAATTATTGTTGTTTAAAAACTCGAAAGCTCTACTATAAATACCCGGTTTGCAATGGTTGCTTTTATGCTACATTCGTTGTTACTTTTTTGTGCGTGTTTATAAATACTACGTAATTAGTAGTAATCGATTATACTTGTTGATATTAAAAACTAATCACGAGTTCACGACTATTAATTGACTTTTTAAAATTAAAAAAAGTAAGAAAAAAGAACAAGGATTCTAATTCTAAAACCAAACTCATAAACACTTATCATGCAACTAAGCACTATTATTAACAATAAAAAATTTAAGAATGCAATAATTCGCACAATCATTTTTTTCTCTTGAATGATCAATCGACGTGGCGTTTCATTAAGGCCAGTCACTACGGGGCGGTCAACCGACTCGGTCGCCGTCGATCGGAGTCGGTCGCCCTCATAGTGGCGAGTCGGTCGCCGTTCATGTCGCCGGAGACCTTTACATACCTTGGTCGTCCTCACGACAATTCTCAACAGAGAGAAATAGAATTAAAAATGTTATTTTTCAACTTTTAATAAAATAAACTTTTTATCTTTAAAATTTTAAACTTTTTTTTAGAACGGCAACTATTATAAAACTAACTAGCAAGAAGCTAGAAAAAGAATTACAAAGAGATCAAATAAGGGTGTTGCAACCAACTATCCCAACTAAAAGTATAATTACATCTAGAAAGGCACCAAGTGAAAGAGCGCAAAACAATATCGTCAAAAATAACATCTTTACGAGGGGCTTTCGACGAGAAGAGCAATTGATTACGAAACATCCATACGCTCCACCAAGTTATATAAAGAACTCCTTCCAGCAAATCTTTAACTTTCGAGCTTAATCTGATAGAATTGAACCAATTAACCAATCAGCATATGAACCAAGAGGCGTCCATGATAGATTCCACCAGCGGCATACGAGCCTGACGATATCCGTAGCCAATCTGCAACTGAAGAACAAGTGCGAGGAATCTCAATGAGCAGAAGAGCAAAGCGGACATTAATAGATCGAAACTAGGACTCCACTGATGTTGTAAATTGGATCGTGTAGGCAACCGATCCAGGAAAAATCTTACAAGCAAAAACAATATTTTTATAGGAACATAATTTAACCCTCGGTTGCAGTAGGGCTTTCGGCAAGAAACATTCATCAAGAAGAATGCGAACATCCTTTGACCGAAAAACATTCCCCATTTAAATCCCTTCACCATCTATCTTCCATATTAGACATAATGTCCCTTCGAATATACATGTGAGAAGAGTAATGAGAAGATTCAAACCTCCTCTACAGAATTGACGAAGAGAAGAGGTAACGAGAAGTGGAAGTTTATCAGCCACGTACATCTTTATTAATCTCTAAAGCATAAATTGTGGAAACATAACACGAAGTTGAGTGTCACCAATCCAAACTTCATTCCAAAATTGCGTGCGCAAACCATTACCCACACGAATATGACAGTGAAAAATCAGGTCCACACCACGATCTTTAAGCGTATGCACCTCCCGAATAATGGATTTCCAAGTCGAGTAACGAAGCGGAGATAATTTATATAATGTAGAGCCATGCATAGACATGATGAGACGACACCACAATGAATTATCCCGTGATATGAATCTCCAAACCCATTTGAAAAGGAGCGCCCTATTTAAAGCATAAAAACTTGAGACACCTAAACCTCCATACTTCTTGGAGCGGAGAACCTGGCCCATTGGGAATCCCTACTATTTTCCTCTCGTCGCATTGAAAACCATTGGGGGGGGGGGACCCCCCCCCCCACCCCCCCCAGGGGGTGGGGGGGGGGGGAAAAAATTCTAGTATAGACTCCATCGTTTGTTAACACCGACTTAGGAACCTTATAGATGGGACATATTATAAATAGTGTCGACTTAGAACCGACTTTAAAGAGTAGCCTGTCCTCCAACAGATAAAGTTTTAAGTTTCCAATTAGATAGACGAGCCTTAAGTTTACCTATCGTATCGTCATGCCTGAAAAGTCGAGCTTATTACTCCAACCTACCCCTAAGTTTTAAAAAGGGGCGGTTTTCATAGTTGAACAACCAAATATTAAGTCAGATTAACAATCCTCACTTCGAATCCGACTCCAAGAAGGTGATTTTCTTAGATTGACGAGAGGCCGGATAACAAAGAAAACAATGAAGAATGTGGAGTAATACCAGATAGATTAGGCAATAGACCATCACCAATAAAGACCGCAACATCCGCATAAAAAAGATGGGAAATATTAAGAGACAAACAATTTTGAGCCCCTTAAAAAATCTCCGCCTCGAGGGCCCTAGAAACGAAAGATGAAGAGACTCCTTAATTAAGATTAAAAAGGTATGGGCCCAAGGATCTCCTTGCTTTAACCCACAATGAAATGGGAATTCGACGTTGGACTTACATTAAGGAGACCGAAAGCTTCATACCAGAGTGTTTAAGCAACCCGAATCACGAACACCCATTTAGAACGAACCAAAATTTAAGCAACATCTTCTAAAAAAATCGTACTCTTATCGAATCATAAGCCATGCAAAATCAACTTTTAACACCATGGCTTGTTGTTTCTTATGCTTGCACCAAGAAAGTAATTCGTTTTGAATAACGGGCCATCAAGAATTTGCCTATTAGGAAGAAACGCCGTTTGAACATCCGATATAAGACCAGAGATGATCGACGAAAGTCGAGTAGCTAATATTTTGGTGACAACCTTGTAAAGACTCCCGATCAAGCTAATTGGATGATAATCATTTACGAACTTAGGATCATGGTTTTTCGGAATGAGAGCAATGAAAGAGGAGTTACATCCTCTAGAAAATGAACTATGATCGAAAAACCATTCCACAGCAGCACAAAAATCAGATCCTAAAGTGTCCCAGAAACTTTCGAAAAGACTCTCTTTTTGTTTTAAAGGTGAAACCCGTCTGGTCAGGAGATTTATTCTCTCACAGCACCACACAGCATTACGACTTATCTTGGAGTTCGGACTCTCAACATGTCCAATGATCAGAAGACAATCGATTTGGGAAGTATAGTTAAGTTTAAATCTGTTGGCAGCCGGGGCTCGAACATTAGCAAAATGCAATACTGAATTTATTCTTTGACACGACAGGGATCATCCACATTCGCCATCAACCATAACACCTTTAATAGCCAATTTCGCATACTTTACGATTAATGATTCCATGAAAAATTGGGAGTTTTCATCGCCTTCAATAACCCACTGAATCTTAGTCTTTTGCATATAGTCACGAGCTTCAGAAGACTTAATATCATGTAATTTTTTTATTAAATCTAACCGTGTCAAAAGAATATCATCATTTACGCCCCCTTGATCAATAACTTTGTCAATATGACACAGCTTGGAACGGAGATCCACAAGACGACCAGATTGATTCTTTTTGTAATCATTAATCCCAGAACGTATCTCCTTTTTCAGGATTTGTAATTTCTTCTTGAATGTACCATCATTATTATTATTATCAAGATCAATATTATTCCAAGTTTCCGACACCATTTAGTTCGTCAAGCCCTGTAATAACACAAGAGTGTAAACCCAAAAGGGAAGGCTCATAATCAGTGGGACCACTTTCCGATGTAGATTGGTCTATGATCCGAGAGTGCCTATCAAGACAAATACCGAGAGATGAGGGGATAAGAGAGTAAACCATCCGAAACAAAAAAACGATTTAATTTATCAATTTCTAGCCGATGAAGAGACCAAGTAAAGAGTACCTTCCAATTGGATTTCAACGAGCCCCGTGTTTGGATATAAAAAAACTATTTTTAAATTCATTAGCCACCTTGCGCATTGTACACTGAACCCAACGATCCTCATGCATCTAACTTTTATTAAAATGCCATAACCATACAATGACCATCCCAACGGCTGATAAGGGACGAAATGTAGCTCCATAGCGAACGCTTGCTAGTGATAGACTGAGGGGCATATATAGACACCACAAGTAACTTCGCCTGATTAGAAACCCATGACCCATATAAAGCAACAAAATTGTCCGAGACAACATGATGCTCTTTACGAAAAACCACTTGGATCTCTATACCAATAAGATACCACCAGAATTCCCAACTGCTTGCGAATAGTATTACTCGAAATTATAGTTACACCATACACTTAAACATTCCATATCAGAAATACATCCAAATTGGTTTTTGACGATAGGATTATCACTTGTTGTTTATTGTTTAACTCCTTAATCTAATCTTTCTTAGCCTTGGATCCTAGGCCTTGAACGTTTAAAGATAAACAATTCATTGGAAACCACCGTGAGCTCCTTGTGATCCAATAATTTTCTCCATGTCATTCATACATCCTTCCATAGTGAACCCCATAGATTGGCCAACTTTAATCATATCGTCTATAACCTCCAATATCGAGCCACCTGCTTTTTTTTGGAATCGATACTGGGAGAAGCATGTACATTAGGGGTTGGCATCTCCAAAACGCGAGACGGAGACCTTCAGAAGTGTCGTTTAGACAAAGAATTTCCCATACTTGAACCTCTGTGCATCAACATGTTGGAATTTTCTCAGGTGTAAATCAAGGTGGGAATGGAATACTTGAGTCCAATAATCCAGATTTGCCTCGCCTTATCATGTTTATTAAGAAGTTTGTAAGGTTAAATGGATCGCTAGGAATTCTCCTTCTCGTTAGGTGACAGATTCTGAGTATGTTCATGCCCCAAAGAATCAGCCTTATCATCAAAAACTGTATCAGACGCACCTTCAATAACTTTTTCGTTGTCCAAGTTCATCTGCTTACTAATGTCACCATTTATCTCTTCAGCACCGTTAACGGAATCGTCCTCAGAATAATCATCAACTTCCTTATTATCATTAAACGTCGGAGACCAGACGAATAACTCCTTAGCTCTTATAACAAAATTTTTGCCTCGAACAATAATCTTGAATTTCTCAAGAATATTGTCCTCAAGTTTCGTCTTAATACAGATACGTTTACGAGCAAAACAATCCTCCTTGTTATCTTCAAGTTCTATCACCTCACCCCAACGGGACCCAATCTTAGAGAAAGTAGGTCGCGACCAGGCGTGTAGAGGGACTCCCTCTATATCAATCCAAACAATCCGCTCCCTAGATACAAAATCCGGCTGGGCCTTACATAATTGACTAAACCAAGACGCAACACCAACATGTTTCATAAATCTCATTTTGGTCTGGACCGATGTCAGCTCAATCATAACCCATAGGCCACCCAAATACGCAAGCCTCACATGCTGGAAACCCTCATTCGATAAAAGAACGCGTAAGTTATTAATTGAAGAAAAATCCTTGACTTCCCCCATAACAAAATTATCAAGGTCACGTTCCACCACACATTCATCATCCAAGACCATGGCAGGAGACGAGGCTATATGATTAAAAGTATTAGGGTTACCTTTTAAAACCGAAGCAAATGAAGAAGCCCCATTAGCAGCAGGTCTAGTTGAAATATTTGGCCGAGAGGAGTGGATTGGAGGACGATCAAACCGAGCAACATTTGCGTGTAAATGCATGCGGCCAATCCATAAAGTGCACAGGTTACCCACAAGTCGATCAACATTATCAACCTTAATAAATCGAACAAACGCAAACCTTTTCCCCGCTTTCGATTTGCGATCAGGAATGAAAACATCAACAACAGTCCCATAACCTTTACACACCTCCCATAGATCTTTAGATGTAGTGTTGTCCGGGAAATTCGTAACAAAAATAGATTTGGAGATCAACCGTGTGTGGTCGACGTTACTGCGAGCCCTAGCCGCCATAAGAAAAAAGGAAAATTATCTTGAAACCAATGGAACAGTAATCGAACACCCAAAAACCTAATGATTATGTCGAATCAAATAAAGAACAATTAAGGACCCGATCAAAAAGAACCAACCCTAAAAACTCAAAAATCAAATGAATGATATTCAATCAGAATTAGAGGATCGAAAAATCCGAAACCCTAACCCTAAAAAATACGTCGAATCTGATCAATGAATTAAGAGAGCATTAATCAAGATTAGATCACTTAAATCGAGCGTTATTTGATGAATGATAATCAAACAGGCTAAAGAAGATCGATCAAATGAAGAGAGTCTTGTGAAATCGCCATTAAAAAGACGACTTGATGAAAGATGGTTTCCTGAGATCTGACGTCGCTTCCTCTATTTTAGTTTATTCTAACATGTCTTCGCCGAATCCTCGTATCTCCAAGTTGACTTGGCATTCATCATTGTTTTGTTTCACACATGTTGTACAAAAAGAGAAAAAAAAATCAAACACTATATTATTGTTACATGTATAATAGATGATATAGTTTGGGAAATATTTATTCTTCGCGATAAGGGTATGGACCTGCTTGGCTTAATCAAGTAAAAAACAGGTAATGGTGAGAATACTATGTTTTGGGAAGAATCTTAGAAGGAATATGTTCCTTTTAAACTCTTATATCCTATAATCTATGCACTTGAAACTGCAAAGTCTATTTTGTTGGCGGCAAAGATTACTCAACCTGGTTTGGTATCTTCTCTAAGGCGAATGCCAAGAATTGGGTTAGAGCAATATCAGATGGAGAACTTGCGTCTAAAGATGGAGGATCACATCCTCCCTAATATGTTAGACAGATGGTTCTGGTCGTTATCGTGTTCTGGAGAGTTTACTGTTGCATCGGTACGACATTTCATTGACGACCATTCCCTTGTTGATTCTGCTCCGAAAACGCTCTGGATAAAGGTCGTTCTGAAGAAGATTAACATTTACGCCGGGAGAATCAAAATGGACAATCTTCCCACGCGTTTCAATCTTTCACGTCGTGGTATAGACATTGACTCTATCATTTGTCCTAATTGCAACATGGCTGCTGAAACTTCTAATCACATATTCTTCCATTGTCCCATGGCAAAAGACATCTATAAAAGGATTACTAATTGGTGAGACATTAACATTCTGGTGGCGTCTTCCTATGAAGAGTGGTGTGCTTGGTTTAGTCTCTTTGTATCCCAGTCAAGCTAAAGACGTATTTAGAAGGAGTTTTCTACACTACTTGGTGGATGATTTGGATTTTCCGCAACAAGGCCATCTTTGGATCAACTCCTCAGTCCAAAGATCGCATTGTGGCTCGATCTTTCTCTTGGTGTAGGTCTAGATGTAATTCTAATTTTAGTTGGGTCGATTGGCTTAAGAACCCTTTGCTTATTTCGTTGTAATTGTTTGTTTCTAGCGTCTTGCTAGTGTTTTAATAAAATCCGCTGTTAAAAAAAAATGCAGCCCATAAAATCATATTAATTGTAGTTTGTAACAGCTCAAAAGGTATAACAACTTATTTAAATCATATAATTTTAGCAGCCCATTTCAATATAAAACTCTCCACACCGAATCTGATAAGCATAAATTTTCTCTCATTCACCCTAAAAACATAAACTCGCACATGTCACAACTATATACACCACCGCCTTCGCCACCATCAGTCGCCACCGCTGAGGCACCCACCACCACTGAAATCCTCACGATGATACCCACCACAACCCAAACCTTACTACCGAATCTGATGTTTTTATAACAATTTTTGAGTTTGGTAAGTTTATTATTTATTCATTACTTCTTCGAGTTTTGAAGGGTTTTTTATAGAACTTTCTTCTTATAACGTCTTTGACTAAAAATGTTTGTAGATCTGCCGCCGCCACAGCCTCTCTTGCCGAAATTTGTTCTCCCTGCATTCAATATACGATTTCATAGATTAATATACTTTTGAGGTATTGAAGGGTTTTTAACATTTTTAGATAAATCTGCATATATTTTCTTTATAAATATGAGTTATAAATTTTTTGATATTCTTTTTTCAGATCTGCTGCTGCCGTCGTTGCCGGAGTTTTGGATGTTGTCAAAATCTACACTAGCGCCCCTTACCTCCACCTGAAACTGCTTTAGTAGCCGGAATTTTTGATATTATATGAATTGTTTCAAGTTGTGTTTTCAGAATTTTTATTTTAGTTTGAGTTAAGTTTTAATATTTATTTTGGTAAAGGGGACCACCTTTTAACCCCCAAGAGTCCTAACTGGCTTATAATATTTTCCTAAGTTATCATGATCTTCTAAACAAATAACTTATATGTATCTTTTACAAAAATATCTCATACATATCACATAAGCAATCTTTATCTTCAATCAATCTTTATCCATTAGCAGTTGTAACTCTGTCAGCAGTATGAAACTTTTGACAGCAATTGTAACTTTGTACACAGCAACATTAACTCTGATCACTATCAGCAGGTAAACTTATACACCAACATCATTTAACTGTGGACAACAGTAAAACTACTTAGAATATTTTCTTCATTCTCCACCAGCAGTACTAACTTATTCTAGCATACTAACTTACTCTAAGCAAGTACTAACTTTACTCATGTAGTACTAACATAATACTAGAGTCGAAGTTACACTACAATACTAAGTTTATACTGGCAGTACTAACTACTTAGCGTATTTTTTATAATTTTTTGCTAACAGTAGTAACACAAACCTTTCTTCTTGAGCAGTACTAACTTTGATAAGAGCAACAGTAGTTCCAAACAACCTTATGAAGCTTTTAATCCCAACAATCCTCCCCTAAACTTGATATTTATCTTCAAAATCCATCAATATCTTCATTAAAGTACTTCACCATCACCAGGAGGATGCTTTCAAACACTTCAATTGTTCTTGAGCGTTTTGTCATATGGCGTAAGAAGCGATAACACATTTCATTCAATAGTCAAAATTTAGCATCTTATTCCAGCATATTTTCAGAGATTGTTGGAGGAGTAAGTGGGATATCTCTGTACTACTAGCAAAAAGAAATGCATAACTTTAAACCACACAAAGTGTACTCCACATGAGTCATATAGCCACCCAAAGCAAACTTTATTTCCTTTGTCAAATTCCTCCATATTAGATCTTACTTATATGATGTTCAAACAAGTCCTTTAGATCTCTCCATAGTAACTCTTTTCATATCCTTCCATTCTGGCCTTGTATACCCATGCTTGCCCTTTAACCAACTCCATAGATTTTCTAAGTCTTGTCTGTCAAACATCTTGAGCATTTGACTAAATAATAAGTATGTCTTGGCACTTCCATCAGCTCTTATTATTTCATAATAGCCATTCCTTCCTTTTCTATGAATCTGGAAATTTACAATAGGTACAAGCTTGGTAGCTAGGGGTATAGCATCAATTGCAACATCTTCTTCTGTAACCAACTCAAAGCATTGTTGAAGATCTTCTCTTTCTTTATCATCATCCACTTTTTGCTTCTTTGTAGGCTCTTGTTCTAGCTCATCACCTGCTCTTTTAGAACTGCTTTCTTTTTCTCTTATCTCACTGCCTTCTACCAATTTTGTATCCATGTCTATAAATGTATTTACCCTTTTCATAGCATTCTCAAATAATTCTTAAACACTGAAAAGGACTTGTTTTTCAAATCTTTGGGCTTCCAACCTACCATGTTTTTCAGGTAAGTAGTCATGAACTCATGATACTTCTTTGTTGAGCTTTGGTAGGTGGTTTACTTCTCCTTTCTTCTGCTCTCTTGCTGGCAAAGTGCTTTTCCTCCTTATTTCCAAGAGTTGTTGAAACAGCTTAGACATTTCTTCAATTTTCACTCCTTCTTGTTCCTACTACTTGCAGCCTTTGAGCCTATTCATAGTCAGTTTCCACCTTATCTTGAATATCATTCCATTGTAAAATTAAGGCAGCATTGGCTTCTTCCTTTTCTCTTGCAATCCTCTCTTCCTCATCAAATTGAGCTTATAGCCTTATAGGTTCTTGTTCATCAAAAAATACTTGATCTTTTGGCTTCATATTCAAAGGTTCTTCAGACTCAATCATTTTTGCCTTGCCTTTGTCTTGTGAAGGTTTTGATGCAGTTGGTGTTGTTGTTGTAGTTGTAAATTCGCTTGGCTCTTGAATCAAAACCCCTCTAACTTGGTTTTGCAGCTTTGATCTCTATTTAAAGTCTAAGCTAGGTCAATTCATCAACAATTGTTGTTGTATCAGCACTTTTCATATACTCTGGCAATTACTAACTACCTTTTCAACCCAACTTCCTAGCTCATTCTAAAACACCTGTAACACAACATTTAGGTAATCATCATCCCTCCCCTGAGTTCTCAACATCAATGTAACCTCTGCATCAGCACAAATTTAATTAGTCATATATTCCTCCCCTGTTTTGAGGATGCATCTCCTGATCACCCAAACTAGCTTCATCAAGGAATCTACCTTCTAGCTGAACCAACTTCCTTAACCTTTGAGCCTGGAGTTCTAGAACTTATTCCTCCTACTATAGCTTCTTGACATTCTTCTATAAGACTAGCAATTTTCACTGACATGAGCAGTCCTTGGCCGTTCTCCAAATCAAGAACCTTCTTTTGTAAATTGGTACATAATTCCATCAATTCAGTAAGTTATCATCTAAACTACCACCACTGACAGTGGGAACAATTGGAAGTTGTAGTACATTTTTCATCTGGTACATTATCAAGAAAACCACTAGGCTGAGGATCCCTTAGTGTGTATTTTTTCTTCCTCTGAGGTTGCATCTTAGATTTTGCTTCCTCATAAGGTTGGGATGATGAGGTTGAGTGATGATGTGTGTGATGGGGATCATTGGTATTTATGAACCCTTCACCCATTTCTTCATGAGCTTGAACCATCATAGATTGAAATAAAGGGGTAACTCTTCCAGGAAAACCTTTCCCTTCCCTCTTCATGTTCCAAAATATCTTCTTAGTATGAGAGGGGGTAACATAAATCCTTTTATGATCTGACAATCCCCCAACTTGTAAATTCACATATACTTGTACGAATCTGAGAGATACCTCCAGAATTTGTACCATACTAAATCAACATTCTTTACCATATTATCCAAGATATACTTGGTAAAAGTTAAATTATATTTAGTTTGTGCTAAGCAAATTATTGCAGAGCCATTCTTACTAAATTCGTTTCTCATGCAAGTAGGTCTTAGCACTTAGGCATTACAAAATTGTATGAATTAAAAAATTCCATTGAAGAGAAAAGAATGTCTTGTAAAATGTAAGCTTCTGAGAAAGTTTTTCATACCCCATGAGTGTAAGCTGTTCAAAAATTGCAGCATTTGGCAAACAATCAACACCATTAGCATCTTCCAGTTGAAGATCTCTCCTTATTGTGGATTCAGTTATAATCACATTCTTCTTATCCACTAGGGCTTGCAATTGTACTTCATCCTTAATCGTTTTTGCTTTGACAGTATCCCAAAACTGTTTAATACATGAATAATAGATTGTAGGATTGATGGTTAAAGCATATTTGATAGGGTTTGCATTTAGAAAATCAACTATCTCCTCAAACCCTTTACTTTCAGTGGTTTTCTCTAAAAAACGCAACTAAATTGGAGTATCAGCAAACATTAGATCCCGACATTGTGTTGGGTATATTGATGAAATGATGAAATTTGAGTTAGGGGTTGTGTTTAGAGAGTATAATGAAAAGATAAAATCGATTGAATGGGTGATTGAAACCCTTAATCGAAGTATTTATGAAAATACCCTCAATAGCATTAACGTTCAGCAGCAGTTGTAAGTTATGCCTAACATCATTAACTTTCAACTAGTAGTAGTAAGTAACCCAGCAGTAGTAACTCAATAGTAAATTAAGCCTAGCAGTATTAACTTACCCAAGCAACAGTAAGTGTATGCCTAGCAACATTAACTTTGAATCAACAGTATTAACTTCAATTCCATTCTAATCAGCTTTTCCATCTTCAAATTAACATTTTAGCTTACAAAATATCTCTGTCTGTTTTTTATTTCTCTCAATTCTTTTAACTCACAATTCTCTCAGTCTTTTTTTGTTTCACACATCTCTCTTTCTATTTTTCAGCTCAATATTTCTCATACTTTCATTTTCTTACCAATTCACTCTAATTTGTTTTTTATTCTCTCAATCTTTCAGCCAGCAATTCTCTCGTCTGTTTTTGATTTCTCCTCAATTCTTTTAGCTCACAATTCTCTCTGTTTATTTTTGTTTCACACATCTCTCTTTCCATTTTTCAGCTCACTATTTCTATCAATTCTTTTTACTCACAAATTCACTCTATCTGTTTTTATTTTCACACATCTCTCTTTTTGTTTTTATTCTCACTATTCTCTCATTCTCACAGTAATAAATTATACAACTTAACAGTTATTAAGTATAACTAAACAGTATTAACTTAGAAAGTGTTTAAGTATAACTAGCAGCACTAATTATACTTAATAACATAAACTTGAAGTTACCAGCACTAACTCAAACTTCCATCCTTAGCAGCTTTTGCATTTCATTCCAATTATCATTTGTGTATAATCCGCTGCATATTACCACAATTAACATCCCCTCAATCAATACTTCAGAGGTTAAACATTCCAATACTTGCAATCAGATATTGAAATATGCTAACATCAAATGCTTTTGTGAGCAAATCTGCAACATTCTGATCTGTGTGATCTTGATCATCAGGATATAAGCCTGCTTTCTTATAAGAATCTCTGATAAAGTGGCGCCTAATCTCAATGTGCTTTGTTATTGGTAGAGTATCATTTCCTAGTAATTTTACCTTCTTTGGAATTACCTCCAAAGGCAACAAATCCTCTATCAATTTCTTCATAATCTATAAGATATGATCTGTTTCCTGTCATGTGCCTAGAGCATCCACTGTCAATCACTCATTTATCCTTTAAATCTTGCTGTAGATTGCCCTGCACATAATGGTAGGAAAACTAATTTCTTTTGGGGACCCAAGCCATTACTGACTTGGATCTGCCTTGTGCATCAATATAGTCAAATATTTTAAAGGACATTGATGCACCATTGTTTCTGGAGACATGGTCTAAAACTTTGTACTTTGATCTCCAAACCCAACATGCTGAGGCCTTAACAACATTTCCCTTGTTTCCCTTAACAACACTAAGAACTGCTTTTGGCCTAGCAGTATTAACCCTTATCCCCTCAACAATATTAACCTTTTTAGTGAAATTACTGTTATTAGCTGCTGTTATTTTGTTAAAAGGCCTTCTAGCAGTTGAATATGCATTATTAATAACATTTTTCATGGATCCTGCTTTATTCACTGCTGTTCTTGATAGAACATTATTAACTGGTCTAACAACATTAACTGAAATTGGGCCAGACCTAGTTAAGACTGTTCTTGGAACCATATTTCTTTTTGGACTAGGGTGAGTTAATTTAGAGAAATTCTGTTTGTTCACCCTTTGAATATTGGTCCAAACTGGTTTTACAAATCTTCCATTATTATACCAGTTATTGCAATCATTTTTCAAATGATCAAAACTACCACACACATGACAAGCTTTGTTAAACATCTCAAAATCACTTCCTAATTTTTGAGACATCTGTTGGTTCCAGTTCCTCTTGTTCCCTCTAAGACTAGGTGTATTTTGCCTATTTTCATCAACTGGTGTTTTCCTAGGAGATTTTACTTTATCAGTAGACTTAACAAAGTTTATCTTAGCAAAACTAGGTTTATTAAACACCTCAACTGTTTTAACATTGGGCACATTTTCTTCATCACTATCAGATACCCAATCCTTAATAATTGGGGCTCCATTTTCTTTTCTAGCAGTCTCAGGTTCATTAGTCTCAACAGTAGGCTTTTCAACTACAGACTCACTAACAGACTCATCAATAAAATCATCTAGACTAGGATAAACTAAATCAGATTTTAGTGGCATAAAATTCCCATTATAGGGAGGTGGGACAACATTATACCTTAATCTTATTTTACACTTATCCATTATCTGTCTGTCTAGAAGTTTACTTAGGTTTTTTGATGAATTTTTAAATTTTTTTGTACGTAAAGTGAAACCCAACCTTTTATCTTTTGTAGCCAAGTTCTAACTTCCTTTTAAGCTAGTAATATCAAAATCTCTTAAATAGATTTTCACGTTTTAAGAGTTATTATATCTTCCTCATACATCAGACCATTTTCTTAAAGACTAACAGTCTAGCTTCTACTACTTCTAAACCAGTTTTATTAAGAACAACACTTATCCTAGTTGTTCTTAAGTCTTAACTAATTGTTCAATTTGTTCTTTTAGAATTTTTACACATACTAAACATGATGAACAACAATTTGAGTACATTAGATACCCAGAGTTTGTAGAAGAGGTGAACTTGTTAGAAGAATAAGCCATGAGAGAAAAATTGGTTGGACCTTCTTCTGTTTGGTCACTCCAATCATAGCCAAAGCCATCACACTGAGAAACTAAGTCATTTGAAGTAGTTTTCTCAACTGGCACAGTCCTTTTGGTAGGCTCCCTGTTCCTGCTGTCTTGATTCCTGGGTGCTCTGCACCCCCTTACAAAGTGTCATCTCTTATGGCAGTTGAAACACTTCACATTGGACTTGTCAAACCCAATTCTTTCTTTGTTGGCCATGTCCAGCTTTCTTCCTTCTTCAGGAATCTTCTTGCCTTTATAGTCCAGCAAAGCAATGTTCCACCTCAAATCTATCTCATCAGATCACAGGATTGATTTATGTAGATCTTCATTATCTAGCTGTGGAGTACTTGGAGGCTAGCAAAGCAGGAATAGAATCACAGCATCACTCACATTTTCAACAGTTGTTGAGCTATCAGCAGCACCCT
Organism: Tanacetum coccineum; assembly: GCA_026074375.1. NCBI lineage: Eukaryota > Viridiplantae > Streptophyta > Magnoliopsida > Asterales > Asteraceae > Tanacetum > Tanacetum coccineum. The sequence continues at coordinate 68,756 of BQNB010011924.1, forward strand.
GAGTGCTAGCAGTATTAACACCCTAAGCAGTATTAACTGCTCTGTTAGTGCTGCTTGAGGAAAGAAAGGCTATATTGTGTAAGTTTGTGGTTGAGCTAGATGCCCCCTTAACCTCTGATTCATAAGCCTTCAAGTTGTTAAAGAGGTCATCCAAACTCAATGTCTCAATCTCTGGTTTGTTCCTATATACAATAGTATGCATAGTCCATTCTTATGATAAACTTCTCAAGAACTTCTGATTGATTTCTTCTTGAGGGATAACTTCACCATGCATCTCCAGTTGACTAATTAGCTTTTGAAGCCTTTTATAAGTTTGCTCAATCACTTCTATGCTAGATGCAGCAAAGTTTTCGTATTGCTGCTTTAGAAGATTTTTCTAAGTTTTCTTTGTAGCCTCCAAATCTGTTCTCAATAGCCTGCATCAGTGTCTTAGCATCTTTATATGAGTTAAACTTTAATTGATGCTCATTAGGTAAAGCCATCAACAAAGTGCTTCTTGCCTTTAACTCTACCCTTCTTTGTGCCTTCTCTACAACACTTATAGGAGGAATAATAGTCTCATTACCATTAACAGTTTTTGTTACTATGGGTGCATTACCATTTTCTACGATCTCCCATTGAGTGCAATCAATGCACTGTAGGTACTGCTCCATCCTCATCTTCCAAAGATCATACTCACCAGGTTAGAGTATGGGTAGCTTGATGGTTTGAGTAGATTGAGAGTCCATTGCTTCTTGAAAAAGTAGATCTTGTGTGTAGTAAAGTTTTTTCTTATTCAAAGCTTCTCACAAGCTCTGATACCACTTGTTGATCCCAATAAAATAGATCTTGCTTAGCTTGTATAAGGCTAAGTTGTATTGAATAAATTCAAAACAAATATGATAGAAACTTTGATTATGAATATCAAAGACAACGCGGAATCTAGTCAATGATACTAAGAAGAATTTCAATGAAACAGTAATGAATATGATCAATAACAAACAGTTTACCAAACTTTCATCCTTAATATAATACGAACACTCTTAATAGTGTTAGGGTTACAAAACCTTGAAGCTACGAATAGATTGACAGAACAATGAAAAGATGATATCAATCTCTATGCCCTAGGACCTCCTTTTATACACCAACGAGTCCTAACTGGCTTACAATATTTTTCTATGTTATCATGATCTTCTAAACAAATAACTTATACGTATCTTTTATAAAAATATCTCATACATATCACATAAACAATCTTTATCTTCAATCAATCTTTATCCATTAGCAGTTGTAACTCTGTCAGCAATTGTAACTTTGTCAGCAGTTATAACTTTGTACCAGCAGCATTAACTCTGAACACTAGCAGCAGTAACTTATACACCAGCAACATTAAATGTGTACAAGAAGTAAGAAACCAACTTTAGAAATTTTCTTCATTCTCCACCAGGTAGTACTAACTTTACTCTAGCAGTACGAACTTTACTCTAGCAGATACTAAACATATACTATCAGGTCTAAGTTACACGTACATACTAATTTATACTGGCAGTACTAACTAACTAACGTATTTTTTCACAATCTTTTTGCTAACAGTAGTAACACAAACCTTTCTTCTTGAGCAGTACTAACTTTGATAAGAGCAGCAGTAATTCCAAACAGCCTTATGAAGCTTTTAATCCCAACAGATCTGATGCCGCCACAGCCTCTCTTGCCGGAATTTGTTCTCCCTGCGTTCAATATACGGTATCATAGATCAGTAAACTTTTGAGGTATTGAAGGGTTTTTAACCTTTTTAGATAAATATGCGTATATTTTCTTTATAGATTTGAGTTATAAATTTTTGATATTCTTTTTTGCAGATCTGCTGCTGCCGGAGTTCTTTGATGTCGCCAAAATCTACACTAGCGCCCCTTACCTCCACCAGAAAGTGATTTAGTAGTCAAAATTTTTGATATTATATGAATTGTTTCAAGTTGTGTTTTTGGAATTTTTGTTTTAATTTGAGTTAAGTTTCAATATTTATTTTGGTTTCTTTTAAGTTTATGCTATTTGTGTTAGAAACAAATCAGAAAAAAATGTTTCTTAATCTTGTGTGTTAATTTGTTAATTTGTTCAATGACAGCAGTGTATAGTTTTCGATAAAGTCCGGTTTCTTTGATATATTTGTGTGTTGAGTGTTCTTTCTTGTGTGGTTTGTAGTTTAAAGTTAACTCATTTTTAAGTGAACAACGATAGGTGGTGTTAAAATTTGAACAAGAGAGGACAACCTTTTACAAAAAACATATTTTGATGCGAACAATGTTGCGATGGAGACGATTGTGGTTCGTGGCGGTAACATTCATGGTCACCATCAACTATGTCATTCTTTCGTAAAGTTAGTGTTAGAAAAATATATAAATGAACAACATTTGCTCATCCTATAAAAGAAAGTCTTTAAAATTTTAAGATAAAAACATCTTATCTTAACTACTTTATAATATATTTAGGACTTTCTATAAAAAGAAGTCTTAAAAAAATTAAGACAAAAAACATTACTACTTAAAAAGGAAATTAACAAATTAGTATAGATTTGTTTTACTTTTGCTATGGAATCAATACATACATATATAATTAAAAAGCTTAGAAATTTATGTGTCACAAAAAGTATGAGCCGTTACAAGTAATGTTTTCATTACTTATTATAATTCTTTTTGTAACATCTCATTTATCATCATGCAACCTCAAAACTTGTAACGGTTATTCTTCACTACTTTATAATGTATTTAAGACTTTGTATAAAAAGAAGTTTTAAAAAAATTAAGATAAAAACATTACTTTAAACGGAAATTAACAAATTAGTATAGATTTGTTTTACTTTTACTGAATCAATACATACACATATAACTAAAAGCTTAGAAATTTACGTGTCATTAAAAGTATGAGTCGGTACAAGTAATACTTTCATTGCTTATTATAATCCTTTTTGTAACATCCCATTTATCATCATGTAACCTCAAAACTTGTAACGGTTATATTAATGATAAATAAGTGATTTAATGGGAAAAATGTGTAACCACCATATCAATATTTGTAACATATAAAAATAAAAAAAGGTTATTGATATATATTAAAATTTCAGTTATAAAATCTTAATATAACAAACTCATGGTTTGTGAAAAAATCAAAAAGCTACAATACAAAATAATCATATTTCACATAATAGATTCAGTCATCCAACATTCTTCCGGCCCTTGAACCTCGCCTAGTCCCTCGTCGAAAAACTTAATTATACGGGAACCCGTCGCTGCAATACGCGGGTACCCGTCTATTTTAACTTATGTTTCAAAGATGCTATTTATGTTTCCTTCTTTCGTTTGGATCTTACGTTTATTTGGATATGAAATACTTTGCATTGTTGTTGCTTAAAGTTATTTTTGTTTAAATTATTCATTTGTACAGTTATTAAAAAAACATTTAACCGGATAATATTTGCTCGTTACAAAATATAGTCAAAAGGTACCCGCCGCCATATAAGAATGTAAGTGTATCTTTTGCGCATATTGTTGACACCCTACTTTTCCAATTGACGAATAAATCACAAATTTTCCACTTGCTTGATTTTAAAACATGTCTGCTGCATAATTTCCGTTTAGATAGCAAGTTATGCCCAAGTGTCTTATATATATTTTGCATTACATGTTGTCTCAATTGATCCAAAGGGTTAGTGCCAAATAGTTTTGGATTCAACTTAAATAATGATATTAAGTGTTTGTTAATAGACCATGCCAATTGCTAAATGCACTTAAGTCAAAGTTAGCCAAGAGTTAAATTAGCCTTATAATTTTACAGCTAAACCCGCTTAATAAATAACCTTTTTTTAAACAATATGGATGATTGCATTGTCTTTAATAAGAAACAAGCATGACTGTCCGCGCGTTATTGCGAGGCGAGTTTTTTTTGCTTACCGTAGGGCGGTTTTTCAATGCATAAGAGCTGGACCTTCGTTTGAATTTTTTTGGTTTTTTAAGTTGTTCTATTTGTACAGTTGTAATTTATTTTTAAGAAAAGTTGCGTAAAAGCATTCAAATAGAATGTGTTAGCCCGGAACATTTTTAACGTGACAATTTTTTAGAAGCCGTGTATTGTAGGAAGGTACGAGTACAGTGATATGTGATTTTGAAAATACTATACCAAACAACACCAGTGAAACAAACACCCCAAAACCATGTAATGAAAGCATGAAACAATGAACCCCATAGCATGAACCACCATGTCTCTTTCTATCTCGCAACACATAACAACAGCAAAAAAAAACCCGAATGCCTAAATACTCAACCATATACCGGGTCTTGTACCGTTCATATATTAGACCCAAATAAGCATACTCGATGACCGTGTCTCAGATTTAGTACCGATAAACACAAACCTAAATAAACATACCGGAACCCATGGTCAGATCTCTTTCCAGCGTTGAACATCAACTACTTCTTCCTTGATTTCTCTACAACATCCACGACTACCAGAATTCGAATATCTTCAAAACTCTTACGATACAACTGATTATTTGCAGATACAATATCAACAATATACCTATAAACACCTAAATTAACATAACAAAAAATATACCAATACAAACCATAAAATATTGATGGTATCTACATATGATTATTTCATTATATGCATTAATTAGT
>BQNB010011925.1:0-51479 GCA_026074375.1 Tanacetum coccineum
TGAATTTTGGATTCCTATGGTATAATTTCTTGGTCACGTGATTGACTGTCAAGGCATTCACGTGGATCCTGCCAAGATCGAATCTATTAAAGATTGGGTGTCTCCTAAAACACCAACGAAGATTCGTTAATTTTTAGGTATTGCTGGGTACTACCGAAGATTCATTGAAGGGTTTTCAAAAATCGCTAAGCCGATGACCAAACTTACTCAGAAGAAATTCGCCTTTGAATGGGGTGACAAGCAGGAAGCAGCTTTTCAGACATTGAGGAATAAGTTATGTAGCACACCTATCTTAGCTCTCCCTCAAAGAGCTAAGATCTTCATTGTTTATTGTGATGCATCACATAAAGGATTGGGTGCGGTGTTGATGCAAAACGAGAAGGTGATCGCTTACGCATCACGAAAGTTAAAGATTCATGAGAACAATTATACTACTCATGATTTGGAACTTGGTGTAGTGGTGTTTGCTTTAAAGATTTGGATGCACTACCTGTGCGGAACCAAGTGTACGGTGTTCACAGATCATAAGAGCTTACAACACATCCTTGACCAAAAGGAGCTGAACATGAGGAAACGTCGTTGGTTAGAGTTGCTCAGTGATTACGACTGTGAAATTCGTTATCACCCGGGGAAAGCAAACGTAGTGGCCGATGCCTTAAGCCGTAAAGAACGGATTAAGCCATTACGGGTTCAAGCCTTAGTCATGACTATTGGTTTGAATCTCCCCAAATAAATTTTGGAAGCTCGAATAGAAGCACAAAAGCCGGAGAACATCAAGAAAGAAGACGTAAGAGGTATGATCAGGAAGGATATACCAAAGGAAAAGTTGGAACCTCGTGCTGACGGAACTCTATGCTTAAATGGCAGGAGTTGGTTGCCATGTTATGGTGATTTAAGGACTGTGATCATGTACGAGTCCCACAAATCAAAATACTCTGACCATCCGAGTTCTGAAAAAATGTATCAAGACATGAAAAAGCTATATTGGTGGCCCAATATGAAGGCCGACATCGCCACCTATGTTAGCAAATGTCTAACGTATGTTAGGGTCAAGGCTGAACACCAAAGACCATCGAGATTGCTGGTAAAACCCGAGATACCTCAATGGAAGTGGGACAATATCACTATGGACTTTGTCACAAAGCTTCCTAAGTCGTCGCAAGGTTATAACACCATTTGGGTGATTGTTGACCGACTTACTAAGTCCGCAATCTTTACACCAATGAGAGAAACTGATTTCACGGAGAAATTGGCGAGAATGTACATAAAAGAGGTAGTCACGACGCATGGAATACCTGTCTCAATCATTTGTGATCGTGACCCTAAATTCGCATCACATTTTTGGAGATCACTTCAGAAGGCTTTGGGTACTAGCTTGGATATGAGTATTGCATACCATCCGCAAACTGACAGAAAAAGCGAGAGAACTATTCAAACTCTCGAGGATATGCTACGTGCTTGTGTGATCGACTTTGGAAATGGTTGGGTTAAACATTTTCCACTAGTTGAGTTTTCTTACAACAATTGTTATCACGCTAGCATCAAGGCTGCACCGTTTGAGGCACTTTACGGTCGAAAGTGTCGTTCACCTGTTTGTTGGGCCGAGGTTGGAGAAGTTTAACTCACCGGTCCAGAAATGGTTCAAGAGACAACCAAGAAGGTCATCCAGATCAAGCAAAGGATTCAAGCAGCTCGTGACCGACAAAAGAGCTACGCCAATTTAAAGCGTAAGCCGATGGAATTTCAAGTTAGGGATAGAGTTACGCTTAAAGTTTCACCTTGGAAAGGGGTTGTACGTTTTGACAAACGGGGGAAGTTAAACCCTAGATATGTTGGACCTTTCAAGGTGATAGAAAAGGTTGGATCTGTTGCTTACAAGCTTGAGCTTCCTCAAGAGTTGAGTATGGTTCACAATACATTTCATGTATCCAACTTGAAGATATGTTATTCTGACGAACCATTATCCGTTCCGTTGGAAGGACTTCATGTTGATGACAAGCTTTATTTTGTGGAGAAACCCATAGAGATCATGGATCGAGAAGTCAAACGGTTGAAGCAAAGCTGTATCCTAATTGTCAAGGTTCGATGGAACTCGAGGAGAGGTCCTGAGTTCACATGGGAACATGAAGACCAATTCAAAAATAAGTATCCGCATCTCTTCACTAAACTCGTACCTTCGTCAAGTGTCGCGACTTGAGCCTTGGAAACAAGGCTCTTCTAACGGGAGGAGACTGTAACATTTCACATTTTTAGGTCATTTACGACTTCAATTGTTGAATTAATTATTTTTAGGCTTTTGCGCGTTTACTTTTAATTTTTACCGTTAAGCTAAATCGCGTAAACTAAAAATGAGCATTCAACGTAAACAGACATCAAGCAATTAAATGTTTACGTCAAGTAAGTGTTATAAATTTATTAGGATGATAATTCATAACTTTATGCTTTTTATTTTATTGGTCACGTAAAACGTTTACGTAACGCAATAAAACTACACTTTTGCATGCACGGCAAACCATAAACCCACCTACACTTCAAAAAATACCCACTAATACCCATAATACTAAAAAATCTCATAAACCTTTGTCCTATTCAGCCCCGAAATGAAATTTGCACATATATAACATATACACTTGAAATTAAATCCAACAAACCTCCACTAACTTGAATAAACAACCATTGTTGTTAACCAATGGATCAAATAACCACTTTTACCCAATTTGTGTTCCTATTCACGACAAGCAACAAGAGAAAGAGAGGGGACAAGAACAAGCATGCAAAGCCTTAGTCATATCACTTCTTACACAAAGCATGATCTAACCAAAACTTGTCCTTAGTCTTACAAGCCCTAAGTGAGTTTTTAAACATTCTTTTTGTCCTCTTGGCTTCCTTAATCGGACACACAAAGGAACAACACCAAAAACCATTTGCTAGTTTCCCCTAAGGTGGTATACATACTTGACATGCTATATATATAGAACCAATAAAGTGATAACAAACACACACTTCACATATTCAAGCAAAAATCACTTCACTTTCTCTCTAAAAATCCTTAAAACCCATGGCTTGTATTTCTCACTTAAATAAATTTATAGTCTTTGATTTCTAAGCTAGTACAAGTGTTCAAGGGTTATTGTTAAGCATATACAAGGTGTCTTGAAAGCTTGGTTTGGGTTATACAAGGGTTTATACAAGGAAGGCAAAAAACTCACTCTCTTGTCTCTGTTGCTCACAGATCAAAACAGCAACCCCACACCCTTTATATTTTCAATTTCTAAACTTGTTTAAGTATCCTAAGATCACTAGTAGTACATAAATCAAGTTTATATAATTAATTATATAAACATTTAAAACTCACTAATTAAATTTGAACTATAAATCTGAGATTTTATGTTTTATAAAAATAATAAATCTCAATACGATTCTAGATCTATAAAGAACTCGAAAAAACCGTTAGTATTAACGGAAGAAGTAATGATTTTTGCAAGATTTCAATAAAAAGTGTTTCATAAAAGAAGTTTTATAAAAACTTTTTATGATTCGAACCTGATAAAAATTATTGATTATTTTTCATAAAAAGTACATGTTATAAGGATTCTAAAACATTAAGAAACTTAAAGATTGGATCAATAATGAAGGAGTTATGCATTTTACAAGTTTATCATAATTAACTACATAAAAATAAGTTTATAAAACTTATTTTATAAAAAGAGTTTTCTGATCAGAATTTAATAAATTATAAAAAAAATAATAAAATGTTAGATTTTTATAATTATGAATCTATGGGCATAAGTACACCATATTGGAATTTAAAATGAAAAGTTCGTATTGGACAGTTTACCGACAAAAAAGTATTTTTATAAAAACATGCTACTGTTCATAACAGTGGGCTGTTGGGAAATAATTTTCTTGGATAAAGCTTTTAATTACGAAGACGTTGACATAAGAATTACTAAAAATCGAATTAAAACGAATGAGATACAATTCATATACGATTTCACTAATTAAACTTTATAAAACGTACTTATATAAATTTTCGCTTTACTATTACTGATAATAACAGTACATAACAACATTAATTGTAAAATTGATTTTATTTTCAAATACGATTCCTATACATATAACAGAACGTTTAAAAACGGGATTAAAACAGAAAGATACGTCGTTTTTACTAAAGTGATATTTGTAAGTTTTTTTTTTAACCTTATAACTATTATTGTCGCAATAATTATACTATATTTATATTATGAAATTTATATTAAATAATAGATTCAAAGTATTTTTTCACTTGGCAAATAACAAATTGTTGGACAAGTATATCATTTTTACAATTACAAATACATGAACATTTATTTTACAAGTACAAATTAAATTGTTTAATTTTATAAATTAAACAAACACTTTTAGGTGGTGATGTAACTATATAGAATTATATGTGGCATTAGTTATTCAAAGTACTTAGTACTTATACGACCTATATTTAATTAGGTTGCATACGGTCATATCCGTGACGTTTTCATTCACTTGATTCATATACTTCAGTTCATTCACTAAGGTGAGTTTATAGCCTCATGTTTTACTATATCAATGATTTACAACTTTTGGGGTGTGAAACTTGCATTGTTTTACGATTGGACGCAAGTGTACATTTTTACATGATTACGTGTTTGCCTAAGTAGCGATAACCCTTTGAGCCCATTATCATGAACTATCAATTATTTTATGTGAGCGCGAATGTTATAAATAGATCTATTTGGGATTGACATCCCCGTTCGGGTGAGTAGCGCTCACTGTGCCGGTTTACCGGACAACAGATGTATACCATGTCGGATTTGGGATGTTGCGGGTTAGAACATCATTAAGGGAAATGTTGGCTATTTATATTGCAAATCACACATGTCAAGCTTCAGTGTCATGAGTTTAGGAACCGTAATTAATTTTTGATGATGTTTGAATTGTTGCATTATCACAGGGGAAAATCTTGCGGTTCCTCATTCTATTTTACATAAACTAGGAATTTACGCACTTTATGTTGACTTTTAAAGCAATGTTTTTCTCGGGTCAATGAGCACGAGATGCTAAGGCTACATTGTTGGGGATAATCGTTTGCTTTAGTTGCTCGTCTTGAAGTCGTTCGAATATTCATTGCTTTTGCTGCACATAAAAACATCACAATCTTTCAGATGGATGTTAAGACTACATTTCTCAATGAAACAATTCAAGAGGAGGTTTATGATAGCCAACCTAATGGATTTGTCAATCCAGACTTTTTAGACCATGTCTACAGGTTAAAGAAAGCACTATATAGTCTCAAACAAGCTCCACGAGCATGGTATGACAAACTGACTTCTTTTCTGATTGAACACCATTTTACTAAAGGTATTATTGACCCAACTTTGTTTACACGACGTCACGGGGGAGACATACTACTTGTTCAAGTGTATGTCGATGATATCATTTTTGGTTCCACAAATCCAGATTTTTCAAAACGATTTGCAAATCTTATGAAAAGTAACTTTGAAATGTCTATGACGGGTGAACTCAAGTTCTTTCTTGGACTTCAAGTTCATCAATCACCACGTGGCATATTCATAAGTCATTTAAAATATGCTATTGAGCTTTTAAAGAAACATGGTATGGATGAATGTGTCTCCATGAGCACACCTATGGCCACTGAGAAACTGGATGCTGATTTACAAAGCACTCCAATTAATCAAATGACGTATCATTGAATGATTGGAGGGCTAATGTATCTCATAGCCAGTCGACCCGATATTGCCTTTGCCACCTTTGTTTGTGCTCGTTATCAAGCATGTCCTACGATCAAACACCTCAAATAGGTTAAACAGATCTTTCGGTACCTAAGACAGTCCTATAACATAGGACTATAGTATCTGAAGGATTCTGGATTTGAACTAATTGCATATTCAGATGCAGACCATCCAGGATGTAAAGACGACTGTGAAAGCACTTAAGGAGGCATACAATTTCTAGGTGAAAAGCTTGTGAGTTGGAGTTCAAAAAAGCAAGATTTTACTGAGATGTCCTTTACTGAAGCTGAATATGTGTCATTGTCTGCATGTTGTGCACAAGTCATTTGGATGCGTACAGAACTAGTGGACTATTGATACAAGTACAACAAAATTCCGATGTATTGCGATTCGAAAAGCGCTATTGCTATCTCATGCAATCCGGTTCAGCATTGCGATATATTTTTAAGAACCGTTGAAAGGGTACGTGGATTGGAATTATACTTTGTCGGAACTAATCAACTTGGGATCTATTTACTAAAGCTCTTCCAAAAGAACGCTTTGAGTACTTAGTTCATCGCATTGGTATGAGATGTATGACTCCAACACAGTTGAAAAGTCTGACAAAGTTATCTTCTTGAAAAAGATCATACATCAACATTGTAAATAAATTTTTCAAAAACAAAATAAAAAAAAATCCAAAAAGATTTTATTCATGTTTTTTAAAAATCAAAAATCAATACAAAACAATGGCAAAAATCAAAACATAATAATTTAAACAAAAATTCACCATGTATTCTCATCCGAATTCACGATTCGATATTTTCTCCAAAACTACTTTCATTTGTATCAAACTGGATCAGGATCTGAGGGGGAGTTATTTTTGTCCAAACATTGTGTTTATTTGTAAACACCATTCACGTACATCCCTTGAGTTTTAAATTCACGTATAAAAACAATGATCTCTCAAATATTTAATAGACTTTATAAAAAGGGTATACGTTCGAGGGGGAGTTTTTCATTTTTGTGAAAATCTGGACTTTGAAAAAGAAGAAAATTTCATTCAAGGCCTAACTATGCAAAGGGATCATATTTCAAGGGGGAGTTTTTGAAAATTTTGGCAATAAAAATCGGTAACTAAAACTACAAGGGTCAAGATTGTCATTTTCAAACAAAAACTCGGAAAAACAAAATCCAAGGACTAAAACTGTCAAATTCCAGATTTGCAAATTCGAATAGTATAAATAAGATTTTAATTTCATTTTTTATTTTTCTTTATACCGAATTTCAAATCGAGAAAGAAGAAAAATCAAGATCTTTGATTTTCAGTTCATTAACAACGATTGTTACCTTCTTCTTTTCTCAAACGTAAGTAATCTAATGCTAAACAGGTTTTAGAAATGGATCTTTTGATGTTCTTAGGATCGAATTCAAACTCGATAAAATTTAGGGTTTCTGAGTTTAGGGCTTTTAGAAATTAATGATTGATTTATGTTTATTGTTGCTTATCTATATGTTTGTGTGTAATTAATTGCAAAAATTGTTGTTAAATCTCCAAAAATTGCAAACTCGACTCGAACAGTCAAACTCGAAAGGGTTCTGATTTTGGTAAAACATGACTAACATGGTTTAAAATGGATAAAACGGACTTTTTAGGTTTGAATAAACTAATAAGATTTAATTTGATGGAAATAAGTGTTAACAAGTTAATTTTTGAAGAATTTGATTTGGAAGAGTCAAACTCGGAAGAGACAAAACTGAAAAGGTCAAACTCGGAAGTCAAACCTGAAAAACTCAAATTTCAATTTCGGAGATGTCGAATTTGTTGCTATATGCATAAATTTTTTGGGAAGGGGCTTATTAGACTTAGTGTGTGTTAATGATAATTGTCTAAATGTGTTGTCTAAAGCTCGAATGTCTATATCACGATCAATTTCTCATGTGAAGGTGAACTTTAAATGTTTGTCAAAAAAGTAACACAAAATTGTTTAAGTGGTCTAAGTCATGTCCGGTTATGACCGTTTTCTGCGTTGAATAGAATGAGGAGTGAGTGACTTAGTGACCATTCAGTTGTTGAATAAGATGTGTTTGCTTACATAGTAGAATATTCAAACAATCAAGAATGTCAAGTTAACTAGAGTCTGATTATTTAATTCTCAATTGTTTAAGTGGTCTAAGTCATATTTGGTTTCGACCATTTTCTGCAACGAACAGAATGAGGAGTGAGTGACTTAGTGACCATTCAGTTGATGAATTGAGTTTGACTAATTCTATGTTATCCAAAACAGTTGCTTTTGCACAAATGAGTTTTTGAAAAGAAAAAATGGTACTCTTTCACAAAAGGTTTTAAGAATATTGAATGATATCTCTTAAATTTCTCAAAATTAAGTCTTATTCAAAATCAAAGAGTATCTTCATCATTCTTGAAAGAGTATCATTTCACAAAGAATTTCTGGTAAGGATATTCTAAACAGAAAGAGAGACAAAAACCATACTGTTGAAAAAAAGCAAAAAAATCAAAGTTGTGCGAAAAAAAATTGCCAGAACACACAAAAAGATAAATCAAAAGAAAAATACGAATAAAACGTTTTATGGCATGTGCTAGAAGAAGCAAGTATAGCAATGAGAAAGAAACTGATCAAAGCTAGTTTTAAAAAAGAAATTGCCAGAACATATAAAACAGACAGAGCGGAAAGAGACAAAAATGTCAAATGAATTGATTCTTATCTAACCTCTTATCTTCACTCATTCAGTAATCATCATGACACAATCACAAAGTCCAACTGATGTTCATCAAGATAAATTATGTCCTCCAAATAAAAGATATGATCTTATAGATGCCAACAAGAAGGTTGATCTTGAAAATCCGTTGTGTCCAGATGAGAGCAGAATCCTGGCAAATATTCTTCAAAATCATCCACTCAGATTCATCATTGCTGCTTCTTCGTCAATGCGATGGATATATGTTGGGAATTAAAATTTCTCACACTTAGTTACTGCAAAGCTTCAGTTAGATACTGCAGAGTTGAAGTTCGTACTGCTGGGTTGAGTTTAGTATGTTCAATGTAACTTAACCACTACTGATGGAGGATTACAATTGCTGAAGAGATAAAAAGAAGTTGTGATATGATTTGTATTAGAATTTTTGAGTATATCTTATATTATTAGAAGTTTCGTTAGATAATATTTAGAAGATTTATAGTTATCTTGTAAATGACTCCTTGGTATATAAAAGGAGATCCTAGGTTATGATGTTAGGTGTGATTTTATAGAGTTGCATGCATATCTTCAAGGTTGTAAACCCTAGTACTAGACAGAGTACTCGTATTATGTTCTTAATAATATTGAAGGCTTTTTGTTTATATCTTGTTCAGTCATATTTTACTTTTATGTTACATTTATAGTTCTTCTAAGTATTAAAGAGTAGATTCCGCACACTCTTTAATATACACACAAAGTTTCTACCATTATTATTTTGGATTTATCCAAGTTACATAATCTTTACAAGCTAAAGAATCAATCATAGTTTAGGATCAACAAGTGGTATCAGAGCTTGTGTTCTGAAACTTTGATCTAGAAGAAACAAACAAGAAGAATCTTTTACATATAAGAAAGAGATGGATCTAGAAACTGCTCAAATAAATACTACTGCAAAATTGCCCATTCTTAAACAGGGTGAATATGAGATGTGGAAGCTAAGAATTGAGCAATACTTTCAAGTACAAGACTATGCTCTATGGGATGTCATAGAGAATGGAAACTCATTCAAACCAGCAGCTCAAACAACAACAAATACTGAAGGTACCTCAACTACACTAATACCAGGTCCTGTAACTGCTGATGAAAAGATTCAAAAGAAGAATGATGTGAAGGCAAGAAGCATGTTACTGATGGCACTTCCAAATGAACATCTACTGACATTTAATCAGTACAAGGATGCCAAGACTTTGTTTGCTGCTATACAAACAAGATTTGGTGGTAATGATGCCACAAAGAAGACTCAAAAGACTATTCTGAAGCAAATGTATGAAAACTTTAGTGCTCCAAGCACAGAGTCTCTTGACTCTATTTTTAACAGGCTTCAGAAGATTGTAAGTCAGCTGGCTATATTGGGTGAAAATATTTCATAAGAAGATCTCAATTTGAAATATTTAAAAAGTCTGCCTTCTGAATGGAATACTCATGTTGTGGTCTGGAGGAATAAACCTGATCTAGACACAATGAGCTTTGATGATCTCTACAACAATTTCAAAATTGTTGAACAAGAAGTTAAAGGAATTGCAAGCTCAAGCTCAAGCTCAAGTTCTTAGAACATGGCCTTTGTGTCATCCTCTAGCAGTACTAATGAAGTTAATTACTGCTGATGGAGTTAGTACTGCTAACACTCAAGTTAGCCCTGCTAGCACTCAAGTTAGCACTGCTAGTACTCAAGTTAGTACTGCTAACTTAAGTGATGCCACTGTTTATGCATTTTTGGCCAATCAACCAAACGGGTCTCAACTTGTACATGAGGACCTTGAACAAATCCATGAAGATGACTTAGAAGAGATGGATTTGAAGTGGCAGTTAGCATTGCTAAGCATGAGGACGGAAGTTTTTCAGGAAAACATGGTAGAGTAGAATGATTTGATATCAATGGGAGTGACACAGCTGGATATGACAAGTCAAAGGTGAAGTGTTTCAACTGTCATAAGTTGGGACACTTTGCAAGGGAGTGCAGAGGACCTAAGAACCAAGATAACAGGAACTAGAATCAAGATAGCTCTAGAAAGACTATAAATGTGGAATAAACTTCTTCCAAAGCTATGTTGGCTATTAATGGAGCTGGTTTTGACTGGAGCTTTATGGCAGATGAAGAAGCCCTTACAGACATGGCTCTTATGGCTTTTTCAGACTCCGAGGTACATAATAATAAAACTTGTTCAAAAACCTGTCTAAAAAGCTTTGAAACTCTTAAAACTCAACTTGATAATTTAAGATTGAGTTTAACTAATCTCCGAGTTCAATATATGTACTTAATATAAAAGACGGTTGTTAGCATCTATCGTAGAGCAAACTTGTGTTTTACAAAAAGAATGAGGTTATTTTTATTGAGCAAATTGCTATTCTAAAAAGAGTATCCTTATAAAGGCTCAGAAATTACAATTTGCTTATTAAAAGTGGTCAGAAAAGATTAAGCAAAAAAAAAGCATTCAACTTAAAATTAAAAAATTTGATAATGCTTCTAAGAGTATGGACAAATTAATAGGAAGTCAGATAACTGATAATAGTAGAAAGGGTGTGGGGTTTGTAAGCTATAATGCAGTACCACCTCCCCTTACAGGGTTATTCTCACCCCTAAACCTTGATTTGTCTAACTTTGGTCTAGAGGAGTTTCAACAACCTGAGTTTGAAGGCTATGGACCTAAGACTAGTAAGAGTGTTAGTGAAGGTATTTCTAATGAGGTTAGGAAATCTCCTAATGCCCTATTAGTTGAGAAGTTAGTGTCAAATGATAAGTTAGAGAAGAGAATTGTTTTTCCTGCTAAGATAGAATTTGTTAGATCTAAACAACAAGAAAAATCAGTTAGGAAACCAGTTAAGTATGCTGAAATGTACATGTCACAAGGTCCTAGGGGAAATCAAAGAAACTGGAATAATCAGAAGTCCTAACAACTAGGAAGTGACTTTGTGATGTACAATAAATGTTGTTTTGTTTGTGGAAGTTTGGACCATGTGCAGGCTAACTGCAATTATCATTAAAGGGAAAGGGTGGTATCTGGGAGTAAATTATACAAGGGTGAATTACAATTATTCTGCTAAAAAGGCTCACCCTAGTGCTCACAGGAACATAGTTCCAAGAGCAGTTTTAATGAAAACTGGCCTAAGACCACTTAATACTGCTAGGCATGTTAATACTACTCATCCCAAAACTACAGTTTATAGTGCTAGACCAATGTCATGTTTTTCTAAATCAGCACAATCAACTGTAAAGAGGCCCTATCAAATAAAAACAGCATTAACTAACAAAAATTTTAGCCAAAAAGTTAATACTGCTAAGGGAAGTTTTTATACTGCTAGGCCAAAAGCAGTTAATACTGCTAGGCCAAATTCAGCAGTAGTTAATGCTGTCAGGGAAAATTAGGTTAATGCTGTTAAGGCCTCAGCATGTTGGGTTTGGAGACCTACCAAACTTAATAATGCATCAATTACGTTTTTAAGAGAACATAATATGTTTGATGCACGAGGTTGAGCCAAGTCTGTGATGGCTTGGGTACCCAAGGAAAACTAATTTCCGTATTTTTATGTGCAGGTCCTTCCACAAAAAAGAAGATCAAGGCATATGTTGATAGTGGTAGGCTCAAGGCCCATGTACAGGCATTATGTCCTATCTCCTCAGACTTCAAAGATTTAAGGGAGGAGAGGTGAACCTGGTAGGGGGGAGCCAAAGGAGGAGAATTTACTGAGGGTATTTGGGATCTCGGTAAAAACGGGTAAACGGGAATTGTGAAGATATGGGGAGGGGGAAGGAGGGGGAAGGGAGGGGGGGGGTGGCGTGGTGTGTGGGGGGGGGTGGGGTGGGGGGAGGGGGGGGGCGGGGGGGAGGGCAGGGGAGGGGGTGAGTTGCCGGGGGGGGGGAAGGGGCGGAGGTGGGGGGTGGGGTAGATAATGGGGGGTGAAGGCGCGGGGATGGGGAGGGGCGGAGGGGGGGGGGGGGTTGGTGTGGGGGTGAGGGTGGGTGCCGGGAGGATGGTGAGGTGGGGGGGGGGGGGAGGGGTTGGGGGGTGTGAGGGGTGGAGGGGGGGGTGTGGGGGGCTGTGGGTGCTTGTTAGAGAGGGGGGGCGGGGGGGGGGGGTGGAGGGGGGCGTAGGGGGGGGGGTGGGTGGGAGAGGTGAAGGGTGAGGAAGTGTGGGGGGGGAGGGGGGTGTGGGGAATGGGAGGGGGGCGGGCGGGATGGGGGGTGGGGGGGGGGTGTGGGGGCGGGGGGGCGGTGGGTATTGGAAATGTGGGGGGCGGGTGGAGCGGGGGGGGGGGGGGAGACAAGGGGGGCGGGGAGGGGTTTCGGGGGGCGGGGAGGGGAGGGGGGGTGGGGAGGGGCGGTCGGGGGGGGGAGGATGGGGGGGGGGGGGGCAGAGGGGCAGGGGGGGGGGAGGTGCGGTGGGAGGAGCAGGGGGGGGGCGTGGGGGGGGGGGGGGTAGTGGGGGCGTGCGGAGTGGCGGGGGCGGGGGGGGGCGATGCATCTTGGGGGTGCTGGGCGGCGGGGGCATTGGGGGGTTGGGCGGCGGGGGGGGGGGTGGGGGGGGTGGGGCCGGTGGGGGAGGGGGGGGGGGTTAGGTGAGAATGGTGGGGGTGGGGAGAGGTGGGGTCAGTTGGAGGTGCGGGGGGAGGGGTTAGGGGGTGGGGGATGGTTGTCGCTGGATGGTGGGGGGGCGGGGGGGGGGGGTGGGGGGGGGGGGTGCTCGGCGTTGGGGGAGGGGGGTCGGTTGGTGCGGAGGGCGGGGGGGTGGGTGGAAGGTCGGGGGGGGGGGGGGGGGGGGGTCGGGGTGGTGTGGGGGTAGTAATGTGGTGGTGCTTTTGGGGTCTATGCGGTGAGGGGTGGGAGGGGGGTGTGGTGGGTGTGTGTGCTGGGGGGGGGGAGTTGGGGGGGGGGGGGTATGGTTGTGGAGGGGGTGGTGGAGTGTGGGTGAGGGCGGTCGAGGGGGGAGGGGTGGGGGGGATGGGGGTGGGTGGAGGGGTGGGGGGGGTGGGGCGGGGGGGGTGGGTGGGGTAGGATGGGGGGGGTGGAGGGGGGGTTAGGGGGGGGGGGAGTTGGTGGGCAGGCGGGGGGGGGGGGGTGGCGGGGGTGGTGTGTGGCGGCTGAGGGGTGGGGGTGGGGGGCGGGGTGGGGGGTGGGAGTTTGTAGGACGTGGTGGTTTTTGGGGGGGGGGGTGGGGGGGGCGGTGTGGATGGAGGGGGGGGGGGGGTGTGGGGTTGGGGGGGAGGGGGGGGGGCGGGAGGGGGGGGGTGGGGGGGTGGGGGGTTTTTGGGGTGGTTGGGGGGGGGGAGTTGGGTGGGTTGGGGGGGGGGGGGGGTAGGGGGTGGCGGGATGGTGGGGGGGCGGGGGGGGGGGGTGGTTGGGGGGGGTGTGGGGTGGGGGAGGCGGTTGGGGAGGGGGGTGGGCGGGGGGGTGGGTAGCGGGTTGGGGGCGGGTGGGGGGGGGGGGGGGTGGGGGTTGGGGGGGGGTTGGGGGTGGGATGGGGTAGGAGGGGGGGTGGGGGGGGGGGGTCGAGGAGGTTGGGGGGGGGTGTGTAGTTCATCGGATGGTAGGGGGGGAGGGGATGGGCCGGGGGGTGGTGGGGGTGGGGATGCGAGGTGGTGGGCTGCGAGCTAGAGGATGATGCAGTAAAGCCTTTTATATCATTCTTAAATACTCTTAGATTATTGTACAGATCATCAAAACTAAGATTGTCCACTCCTGGTTTGGTCCTCATAATTAAGGAAACTTGTGACCATGCAGAAGGTAGAGATCTTAGGAATTTTTGATTTGCATCCTCAATGGATACACCTGCTCCATGACTCTCTAATTGACTTAGAAGACTTTGGAATCTGTCATAGCCTTTGTTGTGAAGTCCTTCCGAGTTCGATTAGAGAATCCTTCAAATGTTGCTTCAAGGATATTACTTGCTGCATCTTCTTGGGGATTTCATCATTTCTACCAAATCTAAATTTGATGGCATCCCACATCTCTTTTGCATCTGTCATCTTATGAAATTTAGCAAGATGATCTTCTGGTAGAGCCATAAGCAAAGTGGTCCTTGCTTTTCTCTCTCTTTCTCTGGCTACAATCTCTTCTGCAGTTCTGGGAGGCAAAACCTTAATTTGTATTTGTGTATCTGTAGTGATTGATACAGGACCATTCCAATTTTGTATAACCTCCCAGATTGGATAGTCTGTATAGGCCAAATAATGTTCCATTTTCATGGCCCATATATCATATTCTCCTTTTTTGAGAATAGGAAGTTTGATGGTTGATACAGTATGAGGAGTTTGTTGTGTTGGTGTTTGTGATGATGATGGTGGAGGTGGTGGTGGTAGTGGTGGTGGAATTTCATCTTGTGATCCAGGCATGTTTAGATTTGTAGGACGGAGATGTATAACTGGATTTGTTTGTTCTTCTTACTCATAGTTTCTCACAGGCTCTGATACCACTGTGAAGTACCAAATTGAATAGACATACTGCATAACTATGAAGGTTGTCTACCAAGTTTACAGTTTGACTTTATATATAAACACTAACTATGATTTTCTATGTGCTAATGCTGGAATCTTGAAAACAAGTATTAAGAAGAAAAAATGAAACTAAATAATAATTCCTATTTATCTGCTTTGAGTGATTACATATTCAAACCTATGAGAGTATGATATGTATGAGCTCGTATCTCTAACTATGCCAAGAGGGATCTTTTATTAAAACCTAGGTTAAACCCGAACAGGCGTCAAAACGGTAAATAGATAATACATATATTTTCTAAAATTCTCTCAACATATCATCTTAATCGGTTACTAACTATTTTCTACTAACGGTATAACTATTACACTGATTCTAGATACTCTAACTTTTTGTTACTATGTGTTCTAACTTAACTATCAGTAATCAAATCTATTACTAACGGGTAATAGAAGATTAGGAAAACATAATTCCCAACAGATTTTGTCGCAAAACTACATTTGTCTTTACTGCAATCAGGTCATATTGAATGGGTGACCTAACAATCCTAACGTACAGCCTCTAAGTATGGTATTAGTTTCAGAAATTCTCTTGTCGGCTAATTCGATAGCATAGCTAACGTCTAGAGTATCAGGGGTTATATCAAGAAAAGTACTAAAAGTAGTCGACACAAAACTTTCATCGGCACCCGAATCGAATATCATAGAATGCTGAAATGGTATTGAGAGGAAAGTTTTCACCCTTGACGACATTTGAATCGTGGTTAGCTTCTCCTCCACCCAGTACATATGCTTTTCCTCTTGCTTTACCAACACTATTCTTTTTCCCAGTCTTGTTTCCACGGTTTTGATCTTTCAGCCTAGGGCAATCACTCCTGTAGTGTCCTTGCCTTCCACACTCGAAACAGGTTAAAACTCTCTGATTTACTACTTGACCCCTCTGAGTAGAAGTAGTGGAATTTGTGACCTTACAATCCCGGGTCAGATGTCCAACCTTGTTACACTTCTCACATCTCACAGTGCAAGCCCTTCATGATGAAGCTTACACTTGTCGCAGAGAGGCAACGGTCCATTATATGTTTTCCTCTTATTGTTGCCAGTCGTATAGGCTCTTGCCATATTCCGACCTCTAACATTTGGCCTTTTGAATGGTGGCTGCATTCCACGGTTGTCTCTCTGATTGACCTCCAATCTTCTTTTGTTCTTAGCATTTTTCACAGCATATCCCTTCAACTTTTGGTCCATTAAGTTGTTAGCAATTCGAACAACATCTTGCAGTCTTGTAGGTTCAGCAACAATTACATTCCCTTAGACATTAACGGGAGATCACTCCAAAGAATTTCCTAACCCGGATCCTCCTCCTCGTGGGACCATCTTGGTGACATCATAGTTAAACTCTTGAATCTCTGAGATTAAGCAGCAAATCATTGTTCTTCACGGTCAAATTCCACAACTTAGATTACTTCTTTTGAATCTTATTTCTACTTGGGCAGTTACACTTCAGCATTAGTCATGAGCTTCTCTATGACATGGCAAATGCTAGTCTCGCTCCAATTAGTCCTCTTATGTGTGTTTCAACTAAGTTAGTGCACTGTTTAACAGTGTATAAGTAGCATGCTTGACTTGGTATTTCTCTAGACAGTTGCTGATATGGAACACTATTTACATCTTCTCAAACCACCTTATCAACCTGACAACTCCTTCTGTTTCCTTGAAGTTGAGTTGTTGACACTTCATAAAGTCTTGGTAGGTACACTCTCGAGCAACAGGCCTAGCATCCCTATTATTCTCATTTGGATTTTCATTTCTGCCATTTATATTCTCACCATTTCCATTATCACCGTCGCTGCCATTCTGGATTTGATTTTCATCCTCGAGAGCATTGGCAACACGGGTTACCTCATAAGTAGGAGTTCTTCGATTGCCTCAGGGATCATACCAGAACGAGTGATAATCATGTTCTACCATACAATACATATCATACAGTGAGATTCGATACGAGATATGCCACTATAAACCGACAATTAATGATTTTATATAGGAAAATACATTGAACATGTTTGCTAGAACAAGTAAATATATCAATAAAAGATGAATACCGCGAGAGAATCAAAAAAGCTTTTCATATCATATATAAAAGCATTAGTCGGTTACATTCAACCCATAAAGGGGAACTTGATTTATGCTAAAACTACTAACAACTGGTTCTACTATCAGACTATAGTCCATACACAACATCATGGACGAAAACCTAACGCCTACACAGCGAAATGGTCTCCAATCTCCTTTATCGCATCTTGTATAGTAACGGTACCTATGAATCTGCCTAGCCTTCTCTCATAAATATTACGCGTTCAGTATACCTGTCGCTCTTGCTTCTCTCCTCATCGTGTGCCTTGAAGTCTCGCTTGCTCCTATCAAAGGACAAACCTGCTCAAGTAAGATAGCTCTCTCTCACCAGCAATCAAACTTCCTAGACTTTTAACTCTCTCTGTCCCGGTCTCAATGTCCTCTATCCTCTGAAGCGTTATCTACTTTATCATGATCATAATATCTGAAACCCCTCAACTGCTCAAACACTCTACAACACCTTGGGCATATATAGCATAAGGATATCAATCCCAACAACCACATCCACTCTAACCTCCCATAGTACCTCTCTCATAGATCGACCTCTTCCTCAACCTCATTCCTCTACATCATCCCCAAATCGACTCATTACTTACCGTATAAACCATAGCCGTCTGAACATCCTATATACTTCAGCCTCAACAACCGTAGGCATAGCTTAGTGTCCTCTAACACATCCGTATCAATGTCCTCCTCAACACTATCCTCTAGTGAAATAGAATCCTTAAACCTCATGCGAGGTGGAGAAGATTCTGCACGGGAAGGAAACTAAAGCTCTATTGCATGGATTGGTGAGTCACGTTAGCAGCAGGGGACCTGATCTCTTGCGAGTTGGTCTAAACGATGGACTCGGAAAAGAATCACAGCTAAAGACTCGGAATGTCATCGGTGGATACATAGTAGATTATGGGACAGTCCTCCAACGCAGATTAGGCCTTGCTACACTGTGCAGTTCCTAGCAAGTGATGGTTGAGACCAATTTTGTGGTGTGCATGATACAGCATCGGTGGTGTCTGGTGGTGTATGTATGGATAAGGAATGACCCAAAAAAGAAGGCCCAAATGATGAATGATCTTAAGATGAATGACTCAATGATGATTCATAAGTAAAATGATCCAAGTGATGTGATGTGTACCTCAATGCTAAACGATGAGAAGGTAAAGGTCTAACCGACTTCCTAGCGGTCAATGCCTTACATGGCCCACCAGGATGAGTACTGTTGGGAATTAAAGGTCTTTACACTTAGTACTGCCAAGCCAAAGACTTTGTACTGCTCAAGGTTACAACTGTCAGTACTAACTAGTTAGTACTGCTAGAAGAAGTTAGTACTGCTAGTACTAACTTAACACTTGTGAAGGAATTAACACCGATGAATGAAGACTTAGACTTACTAAAGGGATAAATGACGTGTGAAGTGATGTGTATTGATTTATTCAGTGTATATTCTATTGTGTTTAAATAATATTGCGTATAGATTAAATTATAGAAGATTTTGTAGTTATCTTGTAAAAGACTTCTTGCGTGTATAAAAGGAGATCCATAGGTTATGTGTTAAGGTGTGAATTTTATAGTTGCATGATAGCTTCAAGGTTGTAAAACTTGTGTGTACTAGACAGAGTACTCATATTATTGATCTTAATAATATTGAAGCTTTTTGTTACATCTTTGTTTATCGATATCTTATCGTTAATTCATTAGTTCTTCTATGAATTAAAGAGTAGATTCCACATGCTCTTTAATATACACACAAAGTTTCTACCATTGTTATTTTGGATTCATCCAAGGTAACATACTCTTTACAAGCTAAAGAATCACCCCCCCCCCCCCCCCCCCCCCCCCCCCCCCCCCCCCCCCCCCCCCCCCCCCCCCCCCCCCCCCCCCCCCCCCCCCCCCCCCCCCCCCCCCCCCCCCCCCCCCACCCCCCCCCTCCCCCCCCCCCCCCCCCCCCCCCCCCCCCCCCCCCCCCCCCCCCCCCCCCCCCCCCCCCCCCCCCCCCCCCCCCCCCCCCCCCCCCCCCCCCCCCCCCCCCCCCCCCCCCACCCCCCCCCCCCCCCCCCCACCCCCCCCCCCCCCCCCCCCCCCCCCCCCCCCCCCCCACCATATAGTTTGGGTTCAAAAAGTGGTATCAAAGCTTTGTTATGAAAAACTTTGATATAATAAGAACTAACAGAAGATCTCTTACTCTCAAGGAAGTGATGGACTAGAAACTGCCACAAACCAATACTGCTGCAAAGTTGCCTCTTCTCAAACAGGGTGAATATAAGATGTGGAAGCTAAAAATTGAGCAATACTTTCAAGTGCAACACTATGCTCTATGAGATGTCATAGAGAATGGAAACTCATTCAAACCAGCTGGATAATACAACAATAAATGTTGAGGGAACCTCAACTACACTAGTACCAGGTCCTGTAACTACTGATGAAAAGACTCAAAAGAAGAATGATGTGAAGGCAAGAAGCATGATATTGATGGAACTTCAAAATGAACATCTACTGACATTTAATCAGTACAAGGATGCCAAACTTTGTTTGCTGCTATACAAATAAGATTTGGTGGTAATGATGCCAAAAATGATTGAAGACCTTTGAAGCAATGTATATATCATAAGAGATCTTTAGTGCTCAAAGCACAGAGTCTCTTGACTCTATTTCTAACAGGCTTCAGAAGATTGTAAGTAGACTGGCTATCTTGGGTGAAAATATTTCACAAGAAGATCTCAATTTGAAATTTTTAAGAAGTCTGCCTTCTGAGTGGATATAATGTTGTGGTTTGATGAATAAACCTGATCTAGACACAATTGAGCTTTGTGTTCTCTACAATAATTTCAAGATTTTTGACTAAGAGGTTAAGGAAACTGCAATACTCAAGATCAAGCTCATGTTCTCAGAACCATGGCATTTGTATCATCTCTTGCGTGTACTATTGAAGAACTAATACTGCTTTGGGGAGTTAGTAATGATAACACTTCAAAGTTAGCACTGCTTGCAATCAAGTTAGCATCGGCTAGTTATCAAGTTAGTACTGATAGCTTAGTGTTGCTTAATATTATGCATTTTTGGCTAATCAACCCAAATGGGTCTAAACATTGTACATAAGGACATTAAACAAAAATCCTTGAAGATGACTTAGAAGAGATGGTTGTGATAGTGCAGTTTAGCATTGCTGGAGTATTGAGGACAAAGAAGGTTTTTCTTGAAATCTGGTAGAAAGTCCTATCAATGAAGTGACACAGTGATATGACAGTCATAGTAGAGTGTTTCATATGTTACATAGTTGGGACACTGTGCAAGGGGATGCAGAGGACATAGGGAACCAAGATAGAAAGATCTAGAATCACGTACAGCTCTAGAAGGACTATAAATGTAGAAGAAACTTCTTCCAAAGCCATGTTGGCTATTGATGGAACTGGTCTTGACTAGAGCTATATGGCAGATAATGCAGTCCCTACAAACATGGCTCTTATGGCTTTTTCAGGCTCTGGGGTACATAATGACAAAACTTTTTTTAAAACCTGTCTAAAAAGCTTTAAAACTCTTAAAACTAAACTTGATGATTTAAGGATAAAGTTTAACAAATCTGAGTTCAATTTAGCTAATTATAAAAAAAGGTTAGCATCTGTAGAAGAGCAACTTGTCTTTTACAAAAAGAATGAGGTTATTTTTTGTGAGTAACTTGCTGTCCTAAAAAGAGATATCTCATATAAAGACTCAAAAATTAGTGTGCTTAAAAGTGAGTTAGAAAAGCTTAAGCAAGAAAAAGAAAGCAATCAACTTAAAATTGAAAAATTTGATAATGCCTCTAAGAGTCTAAAAAAATTAATAGGGAGTCAGATACCTGATAAAAATAGAAAGGGTTTAGGGTTTGTAAGCTATAATGTTGTTTTACCTCCTCCTACAGGGTTATTTTCACCCCCAAACCTTGATTTGTCCAACTCTGGTTTAGAGGAGTTCCAACAGCCCGAGTTTGAAGGATATGGACCTAAGACTAGTAATAGTGTTAGTAAAGATACTTCTAATGAGGTTAGGGAATCTCCTGATGCCTCATTGGTTGAGGAGTTGGTGTCAAATGATAAGTTAGAGAAGAAAATTGTTTTTCCTACTGTTGCTAAGATAAATTTTGTTAGACCTCAACAACAAGAAAAACCAATTAGGAAACCAGTTAAGTATGCTGAAATGTACAGGTCACAAACTCTTAGGGGAAATCAAAGAAACTAGAACAATCAGAAGTCCTAACAACTAGGAAGTGACTTTGTGATGTACAATAAAGCTTGTTTTGTTTGTGGAAGTTTTGACCATGTGCAGGCTAACTGCAATTACCATCAAAGGGAAAGGATGGTATCTGGGAATAATTATACAAGGGTGAATTACAATTATTCTGCTAAAAAGGCTCACCCTAGTGCTCACAAGAACATAGTTCCAAGAGCAGTTTTAATGAAAACTGGCCTAAGACCACTTAATACTGCTAGGCCAGTTAATACTGCTCATCCCAAAACTACAGTTTATAGTGCTAGACCAATGTCACATTTTTCTAAAACAGCATAATCAACTGTAAAGAGGCCCTATCAAATGAGAACAACATTAACTAACTAAAATTTCAGTCAAATAGCTAATACTACTAAAGGAAAATTTTATACTGCTAGGCCAAAAGCAGTTAATACTGCTAGGCCAAATACAGCAGTAGTTAATGCTGTTAGGGCAAATCAGGTTAATGCTGTTAAGGCTACAACATGTTGGGTTTGGAGACCTACCAAACTTAACAGTGCATCAATTACTTTTAAGAGACATAATTATGTTGATGCACGAGGCAGATCTAAGTCAGTGATGGCTTGGGTCCCCAAAGGAAACTAATTTCCTTATTTTTATGTGCAGGGTCATCCACAAAAAGAAGATCAAGGCTATGTTGACAGTGAATGCTTAAGGCACATGACAAGAAACATGTCCTATCTCTCAGACTTTAAAGAATTTGATGGAGGATATGTTACCTTTGGAGGAGGAGCCAAAGGAGGAAGAATTACTGGTAAAGGAACTCTTAAAACTGGTAAACTTGATTTTGAAGATGTGTACTTTGTTAAGGAGTTACAATTTAACCTTTTTAGTGTTTCATAAATGTGTGACAAAAAGAATAGTGTTCTTTTTTACTAACACTGGATGTTTTGTTCTGTCTCCTGATTTTAAGTTAGCTGATGAAAGCCAGGTTTTACTAAAAGTTCCTAGAAAGAACTATATGTACAGTGTTGATATGAAGAATATTGTTCCTAAAGAGAGTTTAACTTGTCTTGTTGCAAAGGCCACACTTGATGAATCAATGCTATGTCATAGGAGGCTAGGTCATGTAAATTTTAAAACTATTAATAAACTTGTTAAGGATAACCTTGTGAAAGGTTTACCTATAAAACATTTTGAAAATGACCAAACTTGTGTTGCTTGCCTTAAGGGAAAATAACACAAAGCCTCATGTAAGTCCAAAATTCAGAACTCTATTACTCAGCCGTTATTCATGTTGCATAGGGACTTGTTTGGTCCAACTTTTGTGAGCAACTTAATGAATAAGAAATATTGTCTAGTTGTCACTGATGATTATAGCAGATTTACTTGGGTTTTCTTTTTAGCATCTAAGGATGAAACTAGTGGCATTCTTAAGAGCTTTATAACTCAGATAGAAATCTAGTTGATAAGAAAGTAAAGATAATCAGATGTGACAATGAAACAGAGTTAAAAAATAGAGTTATGAGTAAGTTTTGTGAAATGAAAGGCATTAAGAGGGAATTTAGTGTAGCTAGAACTCCTCAGCAAAATGGTGTTGCTGAGAGAAGAAATAGGACACTAATCAAGGCTGCTAGAACCATGTTAGCTGACTCTAAGTTACCTACTACATTTTGGGCTGAAGCAGTTAATATGGCTTGCTATGTGCAGAATATGGTATTAGTAGTCAAGCCTCATAACAAGACCCCTTATGAACTCTTTAGAGGTAGAACACCTTCTATATGCTTCATGAGACCATTTGGGTGTCATGTTACCATTCTTAATACCTTAGATCATTTAGGCAAGTTTGATGGAAAGTTTGATGATGGATTCTTTATTGGATACTCATTAAATAGCAAGGCTTTTAGGGTATACAATATAAGAACTAGGAAAGTAGAAGAAAACTTGCATGTTAGGTTCTTGGAGGATAAGCCTATTATTGCAGGTGATGGATCAAAGTGGCTGTTTGATATTGATGTTCTAACAGAATCCATGAATTATGTGCCAGTTGTTGCATGTACAAACTCTAATGATTTTGTAGGTACAAAAGAAAGTATTGGTGCAGGTCAATCTAACAAAGAGACAAGATCTAGCCAAGACTACATTTTGATGCCACTATGGAAAGATGGTTCACTATTTGATTCTTCTTCAAAGAAGGCTAGCAATGATGACCCACAACCTTCTAGTGATGCTGGAAAGAAGGACGTTGAAAGTGAAAATAAAGAAAGTGGAATTAATGATCAAGAGAAGCCTGAAAATAGTTCTCCAGATGTTAATACTGCTGGGCCAAATATTAATACTGCTAGTATTAATACTGGTAGTCTAAATACTAATACTGCTAGTCCAATAGTTATTACTGTTCCACTTGAAGCCATACATGCTGATTTCTTTGGAGATGAAACAGAATTGGATAAGAGCAACATTTCTACCACATATCAAGTTCCTTATACTTTAATTACCAGGATCCATAAAGATCACTCACTTGATAATGTAATTGGTGATGTGCTGTCTAGTGTACAGACAAGAAGAATGACAAAGACTACAAATGAACATGGGTTTATTAGTGCTGTTTATGAAGAGAAAACTCATGAAGACCTTCATACTTGTCTGTTTGCTTGTTTCCTATCCCAGGAAGAACCCAAAAGGATTGCCAAAGCTCTAAGTGATTCAACTTGGGTAGAAGCAATGCAGGAAAAGCTTCTACAATTTAAGCTACAAAAGGTTTGGATTCTAGTGGATTTGCCTAAGGGTAAGAGGGTTATTGGTACAAAATAGATTTTTAAGAACAAGAAAGATGAAAGGGGCATAGTAATCAGGAACAAAGCAAGGCTGGTTACATATGGATATACTCAAGAAGAAGGCATAGACTATGATGAAGTTTTTGCTCCTGTAGCAAGAATTAAGGCAATAAGGCTGTTCTTAGCCTATGCTTCCTTTATGGTATTTATGGTGTATCAGATGGATGTGAAAAGTGCTTTCCTTTATGGTACAATTAAAGAGGTGGTATATGTGTGTTAAACTCTAGGGTTTGAAGATCCTGACTATCCAGACAAAGTATACAAAGTGGTGAAAGCACTTTATGGTTTGCATCAAGCTCCAAGAGCCTGGTATGAAACATTGGCCAAGTATTTATTCGAAAATGGGTTTCACAGATGAAAGATAGATCATACCTTGTTTATCAAGAAGAAAAAAAAGGATATATTACTTATACAGGTTAATCTCATGGCAATGCAAGAAGCAAACCGTGGTTACCACTTCCTCTACTAAAGCTGAATATGTGGCTGCTGCTAGTTGTTGTGGACAAGTACTCTGGATTCAGAATCAAATGCTGGATTATGGGTATAATTTTATGCATACCATGATTAATATTGACAATAATAGTACTATATGCATTATTAAGAATCCTGTTTTACACTCTAAAACAAAACACATAGAGATTAGACATCATTTTATACGAGACTGCAATGATAAAAAGTTAATTCAAGTGGTTAAAATACACACAGATAACAATTTTGCAGACTTACTTACAAAAGCCTTTGATGTTGGAAGGTTCCAATACTTGGTTGCAAGTATTGGAATGATTAATCCTTGATGTTTTAATCTCTTTGTGTCTTTGTAAAGTTTTGTGAAGGATTAGTACTGTTAATTAGTACTGCTAAGTATAACTAGTACTATTAGTTATACTTAAGACTGCTAGTTAAAACTGTTAGTCAAAATTAATACTGTTAAGAAGCAAATACTTTGAATTATATTTTCTTGGTGTGGGACTAACACTTGCAGGATAAGCAAAGCAGTATGGTTGGATTTGGTAATACCAGTTATGGAGTTGGAATGATTAACCTCTGAAGTATTGATTGAGGGGAGGTTAATTGTGTTAATATGAAAATGAAATGGACACATAAAGGATGTTTGGACTGGAATGGATAAGCTGCATAACAACAAGTAGAAGTGGGTGAAAGGTCCGGAAATCCCACTAAACCCCAACACACGTCCACAACTGCTTCACTACCTTATCTTGAATCAATCACTGTTCCATCATTATTTTAACCCAAAAAGACTCAAAGACCTAGGAAAGCCAAAAAGGGCTACTGAGAGATCTTAGTCTAGTGGACCTATTCCCTTTGTAGCAAATAAGACTGTCATTAAGGAGTGGGAAGACAGAATGGAAAGGACTGCCACTACTGCTTCTAGCTTAAAAGTAGAGCAGGACAGTGGTAACATAAATAGGACCCAATCTATGGCAACACTTAATGAGTCTTTTCCTCAGGGAACTGGTTCAGGTAGTGGTCCCAGGTGCTAAGATACCATATTGGGGGATGCAGAAGCTCAAATTAGGTTTGAGGCTGCATCTAAATAGTCTAATGATCCACCTCTCATAAGAGTTAACACACTTGGAAGTGGGAAGGACAATATGAAACTAAAGGAATTGATGGAACTTTGTACAAAACTACCTGAAAGGGCTCATGATTCAGGATACCAAAACAAAAATAGAAAGAGTGTATTGGTGAGAAAAAGAATTGAGAGATAAAGTAAGAATAAAAATAGAAAGAGAGCTTGTGAGAATCAACATTGATGATGGAAATGCTTTTTGGAACGACATTGCGGTTAAAACTGGTATCTCAAAAGTTAATACTGCTAGGCATCACTTAGTACTGCTGGGCATTATTTAGTACTGTTAGGCTAAACTTAGTACTGCTATAATACCGTTAGTACTGTTTGGGGCTTAACAGATTTTTGGCAATTAAATATAGCCGTTGAGATATTTTTGCCAAATATCTTGCTTATAGGTGTTTATAATTTGGATAATTCTTTATCTTTCTTTCACTTATAAGATTTATTCAAGATAAAGATTCAATTTTATTTAGTCGATCCAATCAAAACCTTAAGTGCTCTCTATAAAATCTCAATTAACTTTGCCAAACACACATACTCTCACAACCGAACCTAACTCAGACCTCAATCAACCTTTTCACAATCAATAATGGCGAATTTGGAGTTCTGTGATACACACAACATGGTCGCTTACTTGAACAAATCAGAGGGAAGTGAAGGATTTTATCAAATAGTGTATTTTCTCAATCATAGTCACATAAGGTATGCTCTTACAGAAAATCCTACTATCTATGTTTCACTTATCCAACAGTTTTGGCAAACTACTACTGCAAGCACACTTGATAGTGGAGAAATACAAATTACTGCTACAATAGATGGGAAAGTTAAGGTTATTACTGAGGCATATCTTAGGAGGCATCTCAAGTTAGAAGACTCTGATGGTATTAGTACTTTGCCTACTACTAAAATTTTTTAACAACTTGCTCTTATGGGGTATGTGTCCAATTCTGACAAGTTAACCTTCCAAAAGGGACACGTTTCCCCTCAATGGAGATTCTTGATCCATACCATCCTTTATTGTTTAAGTCCTAAGAAGACTGCCTGGGAACAATTTAGTAGCAATATAGCAACTGCTATCATTTGCTTGGCCACAAACAGGACTTTTAACTTTTCTAAATTGATTTTTGATGGCATGGTAAAAAACATGGATACTAAGACTAAATTTTTAATGTATCCAAGGTTTATACAAATCTTTTTGAACAAGCACAAGAGGCTGCTTCTACCTCACACAAGAACTTATATTTCTCCTGCCCATACTCAAAAACTTTTCAGCAAAATGTGGAGGGCTTCTAAGGGTTATACTGGGGTGGACATTCCATTGTTTCCTACAATGCTTGTTCAAGGCCCAATTGTTCAGGGTGAAGGATCAAAAGTCCTAGTTGAGTCCCATAACACATCCACAGGTGCTACATCAATCTCACAACCACCACTTTCATCACCCTCTAGGATACCAACCAGACAGGAATCTGAGGTTCCTCAGCCTAGATCTCCTACTCAGACCCCTGCAGCAGATAAGGCTGCATTCACAAGTGTGGATGTCAGACATAGAGGGGCTACCACTACTGTCTCTAGCTTAGATGCAGGACAGGGCAGTGGTAACATTGATAAGACCCCTACCATGCCCCATGATTTACCTCTCCTAAAAGTTCACACACTTAGAAGTGATGAGGGCAAAATGCAACACAATGAATTGATGGATTTGGTTACAAAATTGTTAGACAGAGTTATAGCTTTGGAGACAGACTCGAGGCAGACAAAGAAAGTGTATAGTGCTGCTTATACCAAACTTATCAAGAAAGTAAAAAAGTTGGAAAGAGTAGCTAAGTCAAGCCAATCTAGAAGAAAAGCAAATACTGTGGTCTCTGATAATGAAGATGATGCAGAAGATTCTTTCAAACAGGGGAGGAAGATAGATGAAATTGATCAAGATCCTGATATTACATTGGTACAACATGATGCAGAGATTCAGAGGAGGCATGGACAAGAAATGGAGTTTGAAACTGAAGTTTATACTGCTAAATATGTTAGTACTGCTGGTGCAGCAGTTACTACTGCTGGTGCTTATATTAGTACTGCCAGTCCTCCAAGAGTTTCTACTGCTGAAGACATTAGTACTGCTGAGACACTAGTGTATATTAGGAGGAGTGCAGCCAAAGACAAAGGTAAGGATAAAATGGATAAATTTGAGCCAGAGCAAACTAAGACAAAGTTGCAACAAAGACAAGAAAGAGCTAGTTATAAAGCAGTTGTAAGATTGCAAGAACAACTTGATGAAGAAGAAAGGAAGAGGATTTCTAGGGTACATGAAGAAGCTAGCTCTTTTAATATTGAAGAATGGGAAGACATACAAGCTACAATTGAAGCTGATGAAGAGCTAGCACAAAGGATACAAGCAGAAGAAAGAGAAAAATACTTCAAAACTAAAAAAGCAAGACTGCTTGCAGAATTTATCAACCAAAGAAAAAGATATTTTGCCCAACAAAGAGCTGAAGAAAGGAGGAACAAGCCACTCACACAAGCTCAACAGAGAACTTATATGTTTAAATATATCAATCATATAGGAAGTTACACTTTGTAACAATTAAAGAGACTTTCCTTTGATGAGCTTAAGTATTTGTTTGAACCAATAATGAGGAGAGTAGGTACGTTTGTACCTATGGAGACTGAAATTAGAAGAGAAGTTCCTGAGTTAGCAGCTAGAAGTTCAAAGAGGGATGCAGAAGAAGAACTTGATCAAGGGAGTTCTAAGAGGCAAAAGACTGGTGAAAACTCAATTGCAGCTGAAGAATAAAAAAGAAGAAGATGATGAACTATCATAAGAAGAACTATAGTAATTAATGATCATAGTTCCAGAAGAAGGGATGAATGTTGAAGCTCTGCAAACCAAATATCCAATTATTAACTGGGAGGTTTACACTGAAGATTCAAGAAGGAACTAGAAAATCATTAGGGTAGGTAATCATACAGAGGTATAATAGATTTTTGAAGATATGCTAAAGACTTTTGACAGAGATGATTTAGTCAAACTGTGGAGTCTGGTTCAAGAAAGGTTCAACTCAACATATCCTATAGAAGATAAAGAAATTGAGCTCTGGGTAGAGTTGAAGAGATTGTTTGATCCTGATGTTGATGATAAGTTATGGAAGTCTCAGAAACATGTTCATGATATAACATGGAGACTGTATGATACATGTGGAGTGCATCATGTATCTACAAAGGATGGAATTGACATCTACATGCTAGTAGAGAAAGAGTATCCTTTGTCAAGAGGTGTTCTTACACAGATGTTGGCAGCAAAGCTCTTGGTGGAACAAAATAATAAGATATCCAGAGAACTTCTTAGGAAGATATTCATGATGGCTGAAAGACCAAGAAGGTAAAGTGTTTAGAAGAATCCTCTCAAGGTTTAATTTAAGAAACTTAATGATTTGGAGGTAAATCACAAGTTTAGGGGAGGATTGTTAGGAATTAAAGGTCTTTACACTTAGTACTGCCAAGCCAAAGACTTTGTACTGCTCAAGATTACAACTGCCAGTACTAACTAGTTAGTACTGCTAGAAGAAAGTTAGTACTGCCAGTACCAACTTAACACTGCTGAAGGAATTAACACTACTGCATGAAGACTTAAGACTGCTAAAGGGATAAAGACGTATGAAGTGATGTGTATTGACTTATTCAGTGTATATTCTATTTTGTTAGAAAGATATGTGTATAAGATTAGAATTATAGAAGATTTGTAGTTATCTTGTAAAGGACTCCTTGGTGTATAAAAGGAGATCCTAGGTTATGATGTTAAGGGTGAATATATAGAGTTGCATACATAGCTTCAAGGTTGACCCTAGTACTAGACAGAGTACTCGTATGATTGATCTTAATAATATTGAAGCTTTTTGTTACATCTTTGTTCAATTATACTTACTGTTACATTCATAGTTCTTCTAAGTATTAAAGAGTAGATTCCGCATACTCTTTAATATACACACAAAGTTTCTACCATTGTTATTTTGGATTCATCCAAGGTAACATACTCTTTACAAGCTAAAGAATCAATCATAGTTTGGGATCAACAAGTACGGTAAAGTCGACCAATAGGAATGTCCTCCCCAGGTCAGATAAGAATGGATCGTTGTCGATGAATCTCGGGTGGGGCAACAACAGGTTCAAGTGGAAACTCAGATGATGGTGCAACATTAGCAGAGGGTGCGGGAAAATGGGAGCAGTAAGGATCTCTGGAATAGAAGTAGCAGGTGATACATGCCTCTCGGGTATCTCAGTATCTGACTCTGAATCGTTTGAACATAGAAAAGGTGAAACAATAGGTGCTATAGATACGGGAGGTGGTGAACTCTCCGATAGATCAGCCTCTGAAGATGAATGAGTATCAAGCTCGAGTAGTTTGGTAGGTGAGGCAACTGCAGCCGCCCCCACCTCCGGTGCAACCGGGACCTCAACATAAATAGGACCGATAAGGATAACTCGCGGAAAAGAGGATCCCACACTCTCGACTGATACGTTCGAAGAAATAGAAATGATCGGAGCTGCCATAATCTACACAAGCAAGAGTTTATATAAATTCCCTTATATCAAACTATGCAAGGTGCATGTAATGCAGAAGAAAGTAAAGATGGTGTAAAATATAATCATGGCAAAATTAATCGTATTATAATTATGGAAAAGTATTATAATTAATACCCGTATACTTATCGATAGTAGTTATATACGTAAACAAGTAAGCACGTAGGATAACATACTGGTTATAGACCAAACCTAAATATACTACCTGGTTCTCTATAACCTTGGCTCTGGATACCAATTTGTCACACCCCCAAACAGGGCCTAGTAAAAATCACGTGTCCGAGGGTGTGATGTCATAATATACATCACACAAGATACAAAGAACGACCTCTAAGGGTACGTTTAAAAATCCAACATCGTTGCATTAATTAAAATAGTTAAAGTTTTACATAGGCCCAAAGATAATATGCTAAAGCGAATAGAAGGTTTTAAAGTTTGACAACGATGTTAACATAGATAATAATAATTCTTGAAAATCAGTCCAATGCAAGGCAACACCATAAAGCAAGCAAAAACATCCATCGCTAAGCACTTGAGAAAAATATGCTAAAACGTCAACATAAAGGTGGTGAAGTCATAGGTTTGCATTTAATATTAAAAGTGGACCACAAGTTTACAGTACACACGTGACAGTTATAGGAGATACAACTTCACATAAAAAGAAATTTACTGTTTCGCTAAGCTCTTGACACCGAAGCTCAATTTAAAAGGAAGCATATTTATGCCAAATAAGAATTAATTGCCCTAAAGGTATCCGACCAAGATCACCTAGTGAAATCCGACATGGTATATATCCGTTTATCGGGAGCCTCGTAGGTAGTGAACGCTACTCACCTGGATAGGGATAATTAATCCCAATAGATCTATTTACAACATTCGCGCTTACTTAACCAGTCTGTCGATTAAGCAATTGACGGTTCATGTTAGTTCGGGCATTAATGGTCTATTCGCTACTTAGGCAACACGTAATCAGGAAAAGGAACGTAAAGTAACTGTGTCCATAGTTTAAAAACAAGCAATGTTTCTCACCCCAAAATAGTAAAGTAAAAGTAGTAAAACGTGGGGCTATGAACTCACCTTAGTAAGATGAGCAAATGATAAATAACGCAAGTAAAAGATGATATAGAAATCTAGCCGTATGTTCATCACCAAAAGACATCCATGTATGTTTTTGTTTTAGTTTGATTAACAAATCATGACGAAATAAAATCATATAGTTTTTCGTTAAGTTTCGGTGTTTAACCAAAAAATACTATTTTTAGTAAGTTTCTATTTTAGGAAAATTTTTAGTTTCAAGACGTTAATCCGTCCCCTATATTTATTAAGTTTCCATATTTTCAAAATGCACTAACTAGCCTTAATAGCTTAAATTCTATGTCCGTTTTGCTAAATTTTTTACCAAACTTACTATTTTTAGTAACTTTAACGTTTTTCCTAAAATATGTTAACGACGACTTTAAATGATACTAATCAATATATATGTGTTACTATATGTTTTGCTAGTGTTTAGAAAGTCCAAAAATGTTTGAAAACCTATTTTACTATTCACATCAGCAACTATTCATTTGGTTTTGCTGAAAAATATTTCAAGTTTCATTTGGCTATAACTTGGCCGTTTTAAGTTCAATTTTAATGTGTGATATATGAAAAACTATCTATTCGAAACGAGCTCTACAAAAACTACTTTTACGCCTAATGAAAATATTTTTAGGTCAACCAAAACCTCAAAACCATTTCGGATCAGCAACATTATTTTTCACAAACGCTTCAAAAAATCACACCAAACTTCACAAAAGTGCTTAATCTTGCCTAATCTCCATCCACCACTAATCCAAACAAAACCATACCTAAGACTAACCTAATCCGTTCATTTCTATTGTTACAACTCTTATTCAACTCTCATCTCACTAAAAACATAATATTTATCTAGTGAAACAAAGTAACATCATTATTTATAAAATCTTGTTTTATAATCTTTCAAAAATTTAAAACACAACATATGGATGTATGGATCTTGAACACATATGAAAGAACATAAGTAAACCACAAGAAAAGATCAAGGTACTTACAAGAATGAAGAACAAGTGGAGAAATCACAAGATCTATTCCCAAAATCACTAGATCTATAAAACCTAATAACAAATCTTGAAACCCTAGATTTAGATCTTGAAGAAAAACCTTTAAATCAAAGAACCAATACTTCAAAACACCTTAGATGCTCTTAGAAATGAACCTAGTATGCTTGGATTATGCAAGAAATCAAAGATATGGAAACCCTAAAAGGGTGTGTGTGTGTGCCGTGGCTAAGAACAAAGGAAAAGGGAGAGAAAATTTTCTTGTTGTGACTTTAGAAATGAGATGAACCCTAAGTGTGAGAATGAGATGCTTAAATAGCCAAGTGGTTAGGGTTTTTGACTTGTCATGAAGTGTATAAGTGACCAACACACACCAAAGGGGTGTGTGTGTGTGGTTCGGCCGAAACAAGCCACAAGGACCATATGGTTCAAAATTTTGGGTCTTGGTTCATACTAGATGCATAAGTTGGTCTTGAGTTGGTCAAATGAGGTCAAAGTGTGTAAGTATCACATGTTATGGTCTAACTTGAGGAAATGTGCATGAGAATGACACTCTCATGTGTCACTATCCATCACATACATGGGAAATTCAAAAAAAGATGCCTTTGATTTAATTTCAAGACTTATAGTGCATTTGGTTTGGTTTAGGCATCCATTTGGTTTGATTTAATTTCAAGACTTATGGTGCATTTGGTTTGATTTAATTTCAAGACTTATGGTGCATTTGGTTTGGTGCATTACAAAATGAGTATGACAAGTTATGCAAAATTAGTCTTAGAATAATCAACAAAAACAAACACCTAAAGGCTAAAAATGAGTTATTAAACAACCAGGCTTGTGTTCTTAGGAAAATATAAGATCAACTTGAAAAGAACACAAAAGTTAGTATCGAATGTGAAACGTGTGTTGAACTTCGATCTAAAGTAAACTCACTATCGTTAAAACTAGCTAGTTTCAAAAGTAGTAGTTACTTCTTGCAAGAAATGATTGAAAACCAAAGATCACTAAAAGATAAACATGGGCTTAGCAAAACAAAAACGAAAAAATTAAGTCCTGTAGACGAAAAAACATCTACTGTAGAACTCGGGGGTTCCGGTTCCCTCTGCAAGAGAACCGGTCAGTTCAATCTTAGGGAACCGGCTCTCTACAGAGAATTTTAAATTTTTTGACTCAAACGTAATAAAAATAACTTGTATAGTACAAATAACTAGGAAACTTTCTCCTAACACTAATGTAAACATTGTAAAACAAACACCGGCCTTGAATCTTGGCCAAGGTCTAGGGAGAAGTAAAATCCAAACACGCCCTAAAACGCCCCATAGGAGACATAACACTTTATATCCTAAGAGTGACTATCACCAAGTAGGTTGGAACTACTCAACACAACAGGAATATCCTCCAAAACCACCCAAATTTGGCCCTTAGGGACCTTATCCACCATTCTCATACATGAACCAACCAAACGGAATGCATAACGCTAACGAACCTATGAGATATTGGGGACCAAATGCTTGAGT
The DNA here is from genome assembly GCA_026074375.1 of Tanacetum coccineum. NCBI lineage: Eukaryota > Viridiplantae > Streptophyta > Magnoliopsida > Asterales > Asteraceae > Tanacetum > Tanacetum coccineum. Next base: position 33,865 of record BQNB010011925.1, read on the forward strand.
TCTTTTGTGATTTTAGGTACGCCTAAAATTCAAACTAGAACCGGATGAATGGATCAAAGATTGTGGATGCTCAAGACATATGACGGGCAACAAAGATCTTTTTTAACCTATGAAGCCATCAATGAAGGTAACGTAGTATTTGGTAGTAACACTAAAAGCAAGATCATCGGAAAAGGTATGATTACTCAAAACTCTCTAACTATTCATGATGTTAGCCATGTAGAAAATCTTAGCTTTAACTTACTTAGCATAGGTCAAATATGCGATAAAAAGTGAAAGGTGCTCTTTAGTGAAAACCGATAGCGAAATTCTTAAAGATGGATTTACCATAGGAAGAGAATTAGGAAAAATAGCCTTATAATGAAAATGGGCAACTCACCCAAAGATAGTCTTTGTCTAACCTCAATGGATTATACTTTGACCTTATGGCATCGCAGATTGGGTCACGCCAATATGCGACTTATTCAATCGCTATCATCTAAAGAACTTGTTAGAAACCAAAGCTAAAATTTGAAAACCATTTTTGTGACGCCTGTAACATAGGAAAGCAAGTACATGAAAGCCGTAAGGCTAAAAACATGGTTTCAACTACAAAATGTCTAGAACTTTTACATATGGACTTGTTTGGTCCATCGGCCGTTCAAAGTTATAGAGGTAACTTCTACACTTTGGTCATTGTCGATGATTATTCAAGATACATTTGGACTAGATTTTTAAAACATAAAAATGAAGCTTTTGATCATTTTGAAATTTTTGAGTAAGAAATTACAAGTTCAAAAGGGTTGTCTCATTATGTCAATTCATACGGATCATGGTCTAGAATTTGATAATAAAGTACAATTTGAAGTTTTTTATGATGCTAACGGTATCACCCATAATTTTTTGGCTCCACGTACTCCATAATCAAATGGGGTAGCTGAACGCAAAAACCGGACCCTATAAGAAATGAGTCGGGCCATGCTTAATGAATAATCTATCCCTCAAAATTTTTGGTGTAATGTCGTCGACACCTCCACCTATATCTTAGATAGGATCTTAATTAGACCTTTCCTCGAAAAAACTCCTTATGAGCTTTTCAATGGCAAAAGCCTTCATTAGAATATTTTAAAGTGTTTGGTAGTAAATGCTTTATTCTTAATACTAAAGATTACATCGAAGCCGAATACGTCTCCGCCGAAAAAGCTTGCCAACAACCTTTATAGATGAAACAAGCTCTAGTTGACTATGACATAAAATTAGATGACATACCCGTCCTTTGTGACAATAAAGGTGCCATTGACCTAAGTAAGAACACCGTTCTCCATTCCCGTACCAAACATATAGAAATCCGACATCACTTTCTTCGTGCCAATGTCCAAAAAGGAAACATCTCAATTAACAATGTATCATCCGAGGACAACATAGCCGATATCTTAACCAAACCTCTCAAAAGAGAACCTTTCAACCTTCTTAGACTTGGTCTCGGTCTCATGGAACCAAATGCCTAATTAACTACTAAGGTACGTATTTTTCTCCTTCTTTCTGAGTCTAGGAATCTATTTATGCACTCAAACATAAAACTTTCAAGATTGTTTTTTCATTCTACTATATGTACTCATTATACATGTACTATATGTATGCATTCTCATCATGAAAATTACTTTTCATTACTCAAAACCCGAAAGCAACTCTAAAAAATAATTCTCACGACTAGGACTCACATTAAATTTTTCTTCATTGTTTAATACAAAGAAAAAACATTTTCTATCATGCATCATGACATGTCTCTTGAATGCTAAAAGAATGCATAATTAATATGAATTTTTGAGAACATTCAATCGTAGCAACATCAGACCAAGGAGACTTTGGGTATCTCATAATTATTACTTTTTTCTTTTGAGTCAAGATAACCGCACCTCCGCATTTTTTTCATATAGGCACATACTAGAACAAAAGGTTTTCTGCAATTCTGCAGAATCCGGTTCCCTTCATTACTGAAGCAAAACCGGATGAATAGTTTTTCAGCATTAAACTCGAATTTTAAACTTCAAACTTAACCTTTTCCCACCAAATTCAACCTATACCCGAAGAACTCTTGATCACTCCCAAGTCAACTCCACTTCCTATGACTTCTCCACCACCTGCTCCATCATAACCATCCAAACATTCCTCCCTGTAGGCCATAAACTTGGATCCGGTTGAGCTAATCTTCTCTACTCCTCCCACATCACCTCACCCATTCTTTGATTCTCTTGAGGACTTACCTCTACGAACCACCAATGTTGATCCCAATCCTTGATCGATTCCTTAGGTTGTCTAAGGTTAAATTACCTTGGATAAATCCAAAATAACTTGTTGTAGAAACTTTGTATGTATACTAAAGTGTATGCGGAATCTACACCTTAATACCTAGAAGTATTATGAATAAAACAATAATCGTGAATGAACAAAGATATAACCAAATGCTCCAATATTATTAGATCAATAATACGAGTACTCTTCACCAGTACTAGGGTTTACAACCTCGAAGCTTTTATAAATTGACTTGACAACTTATAAACTTGTGTACTTATGTGTGTCAACTAATGCCCTAGAGCCTCCTTTTATAGACTAAGGAGTCCTTGTCGGCTTACAATACATTCCTTAGATATCATAATCTTTTCTAAAGATAAACATAATCTCTTAAACAAATACTTTATACATATCTTGTACAAAAATATCTCAATACTTATCTTCACAAGTATTCTTGTTCTCCAACAATCTTTATCCCTTTAAACTGTCTTTATCCTCTTGATAGTAGTAAGTCTTCAAGCAGTTGTAATCAGCAGCATAAACTTTTTGTACCAGCAGCACTGAGCAGTAGTAACTCTAAGAATCCTTGAAGTCTTTTAAGTCCCAACAATCCTCCCCTAAACTTGGTGTTCATCTTCTGAATCTTCAAGTTTCTTTGTTAAAAGTCTTCATCACTATCAGGAAGATGCATTCAAACCTTTCATTGACCATTTTGCTGCTTTACCATAAGCTTGAGTAGTTGGCAGCACATCTCATTCCAGTAGTCAGTTTGAAGTTTCTTGTTAAGCATATTTGTGATTGTGATTGGTGGTGAGGGGATATCTCTTTTCAACTAACATAAAGATGTGGATATTTTCAAACCTTACAAAGTGCACTCCACATGAAGTAAACAGCTTCCAAATAGTCACTTTGTATCCTTGTAAACTTCTCCATACATCACTCTTTATGTTTGGTTCAAACATGACTTTTAAATCACCTCACAACACTCTTTCATGATCATCTTCAGGCCTTATATCACCATGCTTTGTCTTGACCAATTTCCAAAGAGTCTCTAAGTCTTCTCTGTCAATGCCTTGAAGCATCCTAATCATTGAAGTATATCTCTTGGAACTTTCATCTGCTCTTATCAACTGATAATGTACCATTATTTCTTCTTTAAGAAGCTTGTATTTAACAATCACTGGTGGTTTGGTAGCAAGTGGTATAGCATCAATTGCTATATCATCATCTTTTACTATTACCAAATGTTTTTTCAGCTCAGCTTCATCAATTTCTTCAACTTCTTCAACTTCATCTGTCTCTTTGTCATCCTTCATTCTTTGTTTCTTTGAAGATTCTTGTTGTTGATCTTTCCCTGCTCTTTTCCTACCAAGCATCTTCTTTCTATTGCCTTTAGCTTTCTCCTCACTACTTTCTGCTTTCTTTGACTTATCAGATTTCAGTTCATCCTCTATTCCTTAAGAACTTTCTTCTGTTTCCTTTTTTTACTTTTTACTTCCTCAGAATCCATAGGAATAAAAGTATTTACTCTCTTTATTTCATTATCAAATAGCTTCTGGATCTCTTCATAGCTCTTTCTCTTTGACTGATTATGCTTGTATCCACCCATGTTTTTGAGATAGGTAGACATTTGATTCCTCTTTTGAGCTTTAGTAGGTGGCTTTCTTCTTTTCTCTTCAGCTCTAAGCGTTGCAAAGTGTTTCTTTCTTTTGTTCATAAGCTCTACAAACAGTCTTGATCTTTCTTCAATAGTTATCTCTCCTTGTTCTTTTGTTTGTAGCCTCTGAGCTAACTCAAAATCTGCCTCCATCATAGCTTATGTATTATCCCATGACTCAACCAAAGCTATGTTGGCTTCTTCTTCCTATTTCCTTGCAATCATTTTTTCTTCTATAAGTTCAGCCTCTAACTGAGCTTGAAGATTTCTTGCCAAATCTTCATCAAGAGCAACTTGATCTTTCTTTTTCAGAGGAACTTTAGGCTCAATCATGATTGCTTTGCCTTTGTCTTTAATCATTGAAGGTTGTGATTCTTATAGAGTTCTGAATTCACTTGGCTCCTATACTACAACCCCTCTAGCCTTGGGTCTTGTAGTTGTTGTTGTTGTAGCAGCAGTAGTAACAACTTTAGGTTTAGCTGCTTTGATTTGAATAAGTGTCCGAGCCAAAGTTATTTCTTCAATAGTTGTAGGAGCAGCACTATCTTCATCACTAGTATCTACCTCTCTTTCCTTTGCACTCTTCTCCTGTTTCTCACCAACTGGCATATCCACATTTACCTCATCACCATGAAGATCATTTATATCAAATATGTCTGCATCATCTGACCTCCCCTGGGTATCATCAACTAAAAAAACATCAGCATCCTTATCAATGTCTTTAATACTCCTCCCCTGTTTAGATGCATCTTCATGATAACCCAAACTATCTTTATCTTCAGAGGATTCAACTCTTCCAAACATACCAACTTTCCTTAGTCTCTTTAATCCTGTAGTTCTTGATTTCTTTTTCCTTTCTAACTTCTGGACCCTCTTCTTTAAATCAGCAATCTCCTTTGCTTGAGTATCCTTTGCCTTCTCTAAATCAAGAACCTGTTTTTGCAAGTTAGTACATAAAATCATCAATTCAGATAGTTGCATGCTATCCTCACTACTAAGAGGTGGATCATTAGAAGGTGTAGGAACACTATCATCTTGTTGTGTCTCTTCTTGAGTAACTGCAGTGTCCTTCCTCTGTTTCCTCCTGGATTATTTCTTCTAAGAGATAGAGGTTGATGGTTGAGTAGTAATAGGTGTTTGGTTAGAATCAGTAGGAATGACTGAATCTACACTCTCATCTTGAGTAGGTTGAACCATCATTGTTTCAAACAAAGGTGTTACTCTTCCAGAAAATCCTTTCCTTCTCTCCTATTATTGGCAAAGATTTTCTTTGTATGGGAGGGGTTAACATAGATCCTTTTGTGATGTGACATATCCCCAATCTGTTGATTAATGAAAATTTGTAGAAATCATGGATACATTAAAAACTTAACCCCTTCATCTAAGTGTTTCACCATAGCATCAAAAATGTACTTAGACAAATTAAATTTCTGGTTTGTGGCCAAGCATATGATTAAAGAAGCCATTGTGCTACTGAATTCATTCCATGTAGTAGATTTGGCACTAAGGCATTGGGTAATGGTATGAATTAAGAACTTCCATTGCGGAGAAAAGAAAGCTTTATAAAACGTAAGCTTTTGAGAAGGTTTTTCATACCCCATTCGTGCCAGTTCTTCAAAAATTGTAGCAGTTGGCAAACAATCAGTTCCTCCTGCATCTTCCAAGTGAAGATCACTTCGAATGCTTGACTCCATGATGATCATCTTTTTCTTATCAATTAGGGCTTGTAACTGACGTTCACCATTGATAGTGTTTGCCTTTGCCATTGCCCAAAACTGTTGAATGCAAGATATGTAGATGATAAGATTGACAGTCAATGCATAACTAATCTGATTAGCATTCAGAAAATCAATAATCTCATGAAACCCATCACTTTCAGTAAGTTTTTCCAAAAATGCGACCATGTTGTTATTATCAGCAAAAGTTAGGGTTGACATTGTGTTGTGTTTTGATGATCAACGATGAAATTAAGTTAGGGTTTATGGTTAGAGAGTGTTTGAATGATTGAAATCGAATAAAAAATCAAATGAAACCCTTAATCGAAGGATTTATAAAATCACCCTCAGCAACATTAACTTGAACTGGCAGCACTAACAACATTAACTTAAACTGACAGTATAATGTTATGCCTAATAGTAGTAAGTAACCCAATAACCTAAGACTAACAGCATTAAATTTTAAGTTACCAACACTAACTTCAATTTCTTTCCAAAAAGGACTTTTATCATCATCTGATTCTTCTCACAAGCTCTATTTCTATTTTTATGCTCACAATATCTCTCAATTATTTTTGCTCACATAATCACTCATTTTTGTTTTTATTCACACATCTCTCTTTCTATTTTTAAGCTCACTTAATATCTCATTTCTTTTGGCTCACCAAATCACTCTTCCTGTTTTTATGTAACATTTTTGATAGTTTTGTACACAGTTCCATCAATTCCAATAGTTTTAGACTATCCTCCCCACTTCCAAGTATGTAACCTCTTGAGAGAGGTGGATCATTTGACTCTTTAGATGCAGTCTCAAACCTAGTTTAAGCATCCACATCCCCTAATATGGTATCTTGGCACCTGGGACCACTACCTGAACCAATTTCCTAAGAACTTGATCCATTAAGTGTTGCCATAGATTGGGTCTTATTTTATGTTACCACTGTCCTGCTCTGCTTCTAAGCTAGAAGCAGCATTGGCATCCCTTTCCATTCTGTCACCCAACTCCTTATGGACAGCCTCATCACCAACCTTTACAGGGGGGCCACTAGACTAAGGTATCTTGGTGTACCGACCTCTTTTGACATGCCTAGATGTTTTTGATTCTTTTAAACACACATTTGATATTTCATAACCTTCCATCCATGCTTTGAATATTGAAATAACTAGCCTCCCCTCAAACAATGCTTCAAGGGATAAGAATTTTCTCAACAGTTGTAACCTTGGCTCTCATGTCATCCCAACAACATTAACTTTTGCCTGGCAGTAGTAATTTTTTGCCTAGCAGTATTAACAGATATCTAACAGTATTAACTCTGTCTTCAATAATCATACAACAACATGCCTCTATTCATCACAAGCACACTAGAAAAGACTAGATAGACATGTGAGAATTTATGAGGATCCATATTTATGCATAACCCATGAGTAAAAGTTAAAAATTGTTATCTAAAACATTAACTTTCCCTCAATAAATTCTTCAGAGGTAAAGCATTCAACATCAGGTATTCAATATGCTTTACCTGCAAGTGTTAGTCTATAGCCAAAAATACACAATCTAAAGTATTTTCTTTTTGACAGTATTAAGTATGACCAACAGTTTTAACAAACAGTCTTAAGTATAACTAGCAGTACTAATTATACACATAATCTTTCAAGAATTGGCAATCAAAAATCGGATTGTGTTTTATATAGCCGGTTCCATCTATTACACTGGCCGGTTCCCAGAACCGGTAGAACTGTGCTTTAGGACATGCGTCATAATGTCGGTTCCATTAGCCTACACTGGTCGGTTCCTAGAACCGGAGGATCCATGCTACAAAACAGTCGGTTCCATTGGCTTATAACAACCGGTTCCATCCTACAGATGGAATCGGCAAAACTGTGCTACAGTGCAACTTTAGGCCTATAAATACCAAGCCATTTCTCATGTTTTACTCACCCATTCTTATTCTAATCTCTCTAACAGTATGATCATTCTCTTCTTTTCAGTTCTAGTTAGTTGCATATATCATTTGTAGGTAATTCTCTTTGTAGAAGAAATTGTCAAAATAACATACGAGACGATCAAGCTCAAGCAACCTTGATTCGCATCTCCATCATCTCATCAAGATCACCTTGCTGATTCTTGTACATCATTTAGTAGTTGTCATAGCATACATCATCCTTGTAAAAAGAAGTGTGATTGCATTGGGCTGATTCTACCTTTGTTAGAATCCGGTATTTAGCTTTGTACCGTTAAAGGTGTAAGCGACGTTGTGAGGCTTCTCCGCCAATTGAAGGAGATTAATGACTAGTGTTTTTGAACTCTCTAGTAGGTGACTCGAGGAGTGGAGTAGGGCAAGGAAGGTGTCCTTGTAGTTGAACCACTATAAAAGCTTGTGTCTCGGTTCTATCTTTTTTTATTCTCTTTTACATTTACTTGCATTCTATATTTACTTATTGCATTATCCAAACATCAATACCGACTTCACATAAAGTTCAAACTAAATTTTTAAAAGTAAATTAAATCGGTAAAACTATTCAACCCCCCCTCCTTTATAGTTTTCCATATTTTCTTTGTGTTATTTGTTTCGTAAATCTTTTTTGTTGACCTCCATGGAAAACGAAAATCCTATCCGTACTCTTGAAGACACCATTGAACTCTCCGATGGGAACAATGTGGTGCCTCTGCGATCCGATACGATCCGGTTGGTGCAAAATGGATGCTCATTCCACGGACTTTGGTCTGAGGATCCAAACCAACATCTTAAGGATTTTCTAAAACTTGTGGACTCACTTGACCTTGATGTTGCAAATAGGGAAAGGACGCGCCTGTGTTTATTTTAATTTTCCTTTCGCGATCAAGCTAGCAATTGGCTTGAACATCTTACAACATGATCCATCTCCACTTGGGAGGATCTTACTACCCGTTTCCTTGCTCAAATCTTTCCATCAGGAAAGACTTCTAAACTTCAAAATGACATCTTGATGTTCCAACAACATCAGGGTGAATCTCTCTCTGAAGCATGGACTCGTTTCAAGGACTTACTCTAAAAAGTCCCTCATCATGGCATCGATCTCTGGCTCCAAATACAAATATTTTACGACCATACGATGAAAAAGGCTGTAGACTACGCAGGCTGGAGGACGACTTGGAAAAACAAGCGCAGAAAAGGCGTGGAGCACTATCGAGAAATTGGCGCAATATGAAGGGATCCCTAACTACGAAAGCCCCGATGTAGAATAAATACTTGGAGTCATGGAAAGTCAGGTTGACTCATTAATGAAGGATGCAATCTTACTAATCGGGAAAAGTGAGAACTTGTGTGGGATATCAAGCAATGATTTTGGACGTTTTCCCCCAGAACCATCACACCAGGAAGCGTTCGAAGGTCTGTTAATGAATTTCATACTTGATCAAGAAGAAAAAGTTCATCAACTTGAAGAACACATAAGCGTTATCAGAAGTGACTTCATGCAACTATCTTTGGAAGTTGTTAAGAAATTAAAAGAGGAGATAAAAATTAAAGAAAATAGTTCTAAAAGGATTCAAAAGATCACGAGGTAGCCCGACACCGAGAATTTGAAACCCTCTAATAATCATAAATTCTCAGAATCCCTCGTAAAAATCACATCTTTCCACGCCCCCGACTTTATGTCACCAAAATCACTCTGTGTCAGGTACATCCGTACAATCCTCCCTAACCCACCCCTTGTAAGGAAGAGTACATTTGGCTTTAAGCCTGGTACAAGGAGCAAACGAAACGTCAACTCTCGACAAGACTCGAAAAATTCCTTAGCAAGTCAAGCAATACCTCATCAATGCCTACCCCTTGGAGATAATCGCCCAATAAATAGCAAGATTCTTCCACATAATTTTTTCAAAATCAATAATAGCAACCAAATATTTGATCCAGAGGATGCTAAAACCTTTTTGAAACTATTCAGGGTTTGGAAATTAAATTTTACTCAAAGTTTGGGCGACTTTTGCAAAAATTCAATCCCAACGGCGTCAGGAATCCTAAGCGACGTCGTCGCTTCGATTCCGTTAGGATATAACCCAAACACCCCTTTCACTTCTTTTTTAAAACTTTCAAAAACCACAAATGAAAACAACTCTAATATTGCTATTTTTTGGGAAATCATCTCCACTCGGTAAGTATATCATCCCATTTGTTTTCAATCTTGTTTTCATCTTGATCTATTCCATGTATTGCTTAATTTTGGTTCAATGCTCAATTGCTAAACCCTAGAATTAATTGATCAAAATGGGGGATAATTGTGCACAAATCTAAGAAGTTAATCATCAATTTGGGTATTGAATTGTTTAATTTAAACACATTGTCAAAAACAATTCGGATTTTAGCCAAGAATCCATGATTTTTGAAACTATTCATGCGGGTTTTGAACTTAAGGGAGTGTTTGGCAATAGGTTTATCATAAAATAACTTGGTTTTCCCTCGTAATCTCATTTTTAAACAAAATCATAGCAACGACGTCAGAACTAAATCTTGACGCTGTCTGGGCCCTCTGATCAGATATGGTGGAAAAATAATGGTCTAATTTCGACCCGTTTTTGTTTTGGCTTTGATGTAGACAATGAAAAAACAAACTAGGCATGGAAAGAGCACGAGGGGACAATCTTCTAGCTCTCAAGAACCTACAACAGAATAAAGGGTTCGTGAATTTGGAGTATTTGACAATGAAACTCACCAACTACACTTCGATACTCTCTCAAGGCGCTCCATCCACTCCGAGAGCGTCATTGACTGGGCTTTCCTTGCTACTCATGGTCTTGCTAGGAACTTCTTCGATAGCATCAACACCGACACCTTTTTCGGACCCCAATGGGTGAACCTCTTCCAAGTCAATGAATTAGTTTACCGAGAGTTAGTTTGGGAGTTCTTTGCCTCTATCGAGTTTGATTATGTTTCTTGTAGGTATGACCCCGAACATTTGGGTGTTTCATTTAGACTAGGAGGTGAGTCAAGGATGTTATCTCTTTTGGAGTTTGGATGGAGGGTTGGATTGTATTCTGAGGAACAATCAAGGTTAATTAGCACTAAGAGTGGGTTGCGTAAAGGTGAGACTGTAAAGGCTCAACGTGTGTTGATGGAATTTTGGCCGACCATTGGGGATGCAAAGTTTGTAGTGGGGGGCATGGTTGTCAAGAAGGTTAGGGATCTGAGGGTTAGGCTAGCCCATCATTGTATCGCGACAACCATCTTGGGTAGGAAGGAGTCCACCCAAAGGATCACCGCGATAGACCTCTTCTACCTCTATTGCATTTATGGCGAGGGGGTCACTTGCAATATTCCCTATTGGTTGGCCCGCTATCTAAAAAGTGTTTTGAGAGAAGGATTTGATTTGTAAAAGTATGTTTGTAACTAAGATTGCTACATCGTTTGGGCTATTGACTGGGGAGATGATTGATGCCTTGAGTGTTGAGCCTCGGGCACACATTTTCAAGAAGAAATCTTTGACCGCCATAGGGATTTTGATGGAGCTTGATGGAGGGGCATGCTATTGGCCTACAACAAGTCAGGTTGGGGAGGATGATGAGGTTGAGGAGAAGGCTAATGAAGGAGCTGGTGGTTCTTCCGAGATGTACCGAAACATGAGCCGGGGTGATTGGCAGGTTTGTCAAGGCCAATAGATGGACCAACAAGACGGACGTTGGGGGCAACTAGATACCTGGATGGGGCGGCATGAAGAATGCGCTAATTGGATGTATGACCACACTATCCGCCATTTCCAGTACTTGTCCACCCACGATAACTTGGACCCTCACCTCCATATCGACCCATTCCCCGAGGGCAAGGCCGACTACCCTCCCTATGGCTATACTGGACACACGCCTCCTGGCTATGATTATCGATATGGCCCTGCTCTTGATGGTTCTAATTGATTGTATCTGTTTGATTCCAGTACTTTTTATTATCCTCTCATGTTTAAGACAATTATGAATTGTCATAGTGTAGGATTTGGATCCTTGACTTCTATCCCAATTATCTTTATGCATCATTGTTTGTTGGTTTATTGATTGTCATGTGTTTATATTCTTTATTATTTGTTTTCCATATGTTTGATTGATATGTGATCATGCTTTGTATTATTTTTAACCTCATTTTAATTAGAGTCAAAGGTATTTTACATAAAATAAGTGCTGGGGAGAAAATATCAAGTTTTTAAGAACCAATTTCAAACATGTGAAATAAATAATTCTAGATTAATTCACAAATTGTGTCTTGTGTCTTGTTAGAGTCATATGTTTGCGCAAATAAATTTTGTGGTTTACGCAGTATTTTTGTAACACCCCCAAATTGGGTCGCAGCGGAATAAGGATCTCCGGGGCATGTTACTTCATAGATCAATAACACAAGATGTATATAGAACGACCAAAAAGTCATTTAAAACTGATACATTGGAATTAACAAAGTATTTGTTACATAAGCCGAAGCTTTACTTGTCCACTTGTTCAAAATACAAAGATTTCTAGCCCATAACAGTTATACAAAATGTAATGCGACAAAATCTTTAATGCATGATATCCAAATCAAAACCACCAATGTATCCCTGGCACCTCGTGCCTATTGACCACCTGAAAACATTGCTTTAAAACGTCAACAAAAATGTTGGTGAATTCATAGGTTAGTAAAAAAAATATAATATGCAGGACCGCAAGACTTTCCCCGTGATAATGCAACAAATGCAGACATCACAAAATCCGATTACGTTTTCCTAAGCTCATGACACTGAAGCTCGACAATTATATTCGCAATAATAAATATTGCTATTCTGCCCGATCAGATGTTCAACCCTAAACATCCCAAATCCGACATGCTATAACGTTCGTTCCCGGTGATAGCTAATCACCCGAACGGGGAGGTCAATCCCAAATAGATCTATTCATAACATTCGCGCTCACATAATGTAATTCACAACTACATCTATGCAATTGACAGTTCATGATAATGGGCTCAACTTGGGTTATCGCTACTTAGGCAAACACGTAATCAATATAAAATATACACTTGCGTCCAATTTATAAAACAAAGCATGTTTCCACCCCAAAGTTATAAATCATTGAAATCGTAAAAATGTGGGGCTATGAACTCACCTTGAGTTACTGATAATCCAAATATCACAGATAATGCGTCACGCAAATCGTTAGATGCAACCTATTTAAATTAAGGTCGTATAAGTGCTAAGCATGGTAATTAACATCTACCATATACAATTCTACATAGCTAGATCACCATCTAATTGTTTTGGTAAAATTGTGTTTAATAAGTTAAAACGTTTATAATTACTGTTTTAGTAAAACTGGCGTAACTTTCGCGTTTCAAGTCCGTTTGAGGTGTTTCTTGCGCTCACGTTTTCGTATTAAGTCGAGTTATCAAAATTTGACATTTTCAAATTTTGGACCTACTGGTGAACAGTAACTTTTACTGTTCACACCAGATCATAAGTTTATTTATATGGTTTTTGTTATCGTAAAACCCGTAAACGTCGTATTTTCTTCGTTATAGTTCCGTTTTTAGCGAATTTTTCGAGCATGTTCTTGTAATTGAAAGTTCTATTGATTTATGAGGTTTACAAAAATAAAAGTTTTTGCCATGAATAGTAACTTTTATAAAAATAGTTTTATAAAAGTATTATTTGTCGTAAACTTGCAAAATTCATAACTCGTTCGTTATTAATTAAAATTTTTTGTTTCTTATCATTTTGGAATCCTAAAAATATGTGTAATTTGTTAAAAATACTAAACTTGCTGTTTTATATAATTTTTATAAATTGTTTTATAAAAATTCTTTTATAAATCCATTTATTTATCGTATAACTTGTTTTTACCGTAACTTTTTTGTTATTTATCCATTTTTCAAGTTTGTTACATGCTTGGATTCATCATGAGGTGTACTATCTTTATAGATCATAATATGGATGTCCTTAAATTCAAACCACAACAGCCCCTTTGAAACCAATAGATATACTTGTTCATATACTTGTTTTAAACACTTTTCAACTTAGTAAATTTTCCACAAGCCTTCCATATTGCTTTATATCATATGTCATATATATAATAAAGTCCAAAGTCCATATTTAGTCCATGAGATTTCCATGATAACAAGATTATCAAGTCATTAACAACTCATGAAAACAATAACTTTCCCTAAGTACTTTTAAAACCCTAATTCATACATATGCATCTTTTCACTTAACCAACATGGTACATCACTTATATACCCATTTTAACATGATATCATCAATGTCATAACATATATAAAAGTGTACAAAACAATGATCCCAAGTAAAAATCTCTTTTACATGCTTAAAAAGTGTCCTAATGGTGATTTAGCTATATAAACATCATATACACATATAATCATGATAATGAAAAGATAAAGGTTTTTAGATGACCTTATGATGAACAATGATGATAGACAACACAATCTAAACCCTTGTTTAGATTAAAAACCAAAGCTTGCAACTTTAAAAACCCTAGATTAGGATGAAAACCCTAATCTTACTTTCTTTGCTTCAATACTTGTAAATGGTTAACTAATGCTTGCAAACATCTTAGTATGTCTTAGGAATGATGTGTGTATGTGTGTATGCTCTTAGAAAATCAAGGTATGGATTTGCTAAATGGGGGTTTGTTTGCCGTGGGTGAGTAGAGAGCAAGAGAGGGTGTTTATCAACTTTTCACCTTAAGGAAATGTTATGTGTGTGCTACTTGAAGTATAAGAGTGGTATATAAGCATAAAGACTAGTCAAATTAAGAAACAAGACCAAAAAAACCTAGGAGGGGGTTTGGTCTTCGACATTGAGGAGGGAACAATGATGAGGGTTTATGGGTCTTGGTCAAATAAACATGTTTCTAGTCCAAGCATTGATTAGTTGTTGTAGTACAAGGTTCCTAGTGTTTTATTTGTGTGCTCTTTGTCTCCCTAGGCTTCTTATACACGAAAAATATGAGGGGGAGGGAATACTAGAAGAGTTTTTGATATTTTACATAAATATCATTCATTATTTACTAGTTACATAATGTAGTTTTTCATATAAGGTAAATACTTGAAGTATTTATGTCCTAGCTAGTTTATTTCATGCACCATTTAGCCAACAATGACAACTTGGATAAAATTTAATAAAACTTTGAGTGTTGGATGTAAAACTAAGTATTCGTTGAAGCGTAGATTAATTAATGGGGTTTCGGGTATGCCTAAACGTACTTTATCGCGAAACGTAGTAAATGTACGTAACCAATAAAAATAAAATGAACAATGACCACAATTATTCTCAAAATAATTATTTAATACTTGCTTGATGTAAACATTTAATTGTTTGATGCCCGTTTACATTGATTAATTATTTTTAGCTTACGCGATTTAACTTATCGATTACGATTAAAAGCAAACGCGTACAATACTAAAAGTACATAGTGAATTTATTGACGACGTCAATGACCCTAAAACATGGGGTGTTATATATAAAATAACCCATAAGCTCTTCCTTGTTAAGCTTATCTTATAAAAGCTCAAAATTTCCAATTTTCTTTTACTGTAATAGTAACTTTCAAAAACTTTTGCAAAACCTTTAAATAAGTTAAAAACAGATTATATCAGCTTAAAAGAGCCTAACAAAGACACTTGTGAATAAAAATAAGCTTGAATGGAATAAAACTTAAAATTGCTTAAAACATGAAAACTTGAAAAACTAAAATTTCATTAACTATGAAAGGATTACAAAACTTTGAGATAGAAATTTAAATACAAGAAAACATACATTAAGACATTTAAAAGTAAAAGTAAAACTACAACTACTCTCCTTTCTACTGTGTGAAAAACACACACTTTTATAGTCGAATTCCTTCTTGGACTTGTGCTAGTTATGTTTGTTTGGTGAGGAGAGTCAAAGTCTTCATCTTGACCATTCATTTTGAGTGTTCATCAAGGTCTTTAATCCAAACCCTTGATTTTCTTGTCCTTTGTTCTTGACCAATGGGATACTAGGGGATTGCCAAGGTGTATTTGGGGTGTAGTGAAGTGGGGTGAGGTGGTGAGAATGATGGGTTTGGAGTAGGGTGAGTTTTGGCTGTTTGTAGCAGGTGCTACAGTATCTCGTGAATGGTGAAAGAGATGTACAGTGTTTTTGGCGGGAAACGGGTTTAACTAGGTGTTGCAGGGTATAAGTTTAGGGAATTGGCACAATTGGCCCCTCAATTTGTATAGATGTATTGCACCGAAAGTCCTTGAGGTGTAAAAGTTTTGAGGACTTGGCAAGTTAGGTCCCCTATTATGTTTAGTGTTATTACAAGGACAGTCCTTGGGGACTTAACTGAGTTAACAGTTAAAGGGTATTGGGCTAATGTTTGTTAAAGGTTGTTTGGGCTTAAATATGTTTTGGGCCGTGTATTATATTTAAAAGGATTTAGGCCCTTTTTTAAGACTTTGGGCTTATCAAATGTATTAATGGGCTGACCCGACCCATTAGATGGGTTCGGGTGGGCCCATTAAGTATTCTTCGGTTTCGGCTTTGACTGTTGACTTTTTGACTTTGGTTGACTTTGACTTTTTCACGCTCTTCCATTCCATGCTTGGTTTTGTTCGGTTTGGCTTCGATTTTTGTCCTTTAGTGAATATTCGGTACATGCGCAGTAAAAACACAAAAACAAGCATATATATGGCATTTTATGTGATTTTTTGGTTGTTTAGGGTCGTTTTATTAGGTAAATGGTATGTGTAATTAAACACATACCAAAATCCCCCATACTAAACTATTGCGTGTCCTCACGCAATGCTATAACTAAACACTTAAGAAAACTAAGAACCTCGATCTCCATCGACTAATTACCTCGAGAAGTAGCTAAGTGTTCATCAAGGGGAATTAAAGAATCGATAGCTTTGAAAAGCCTCATTTTTACCATTTTTAAATATACACACTTATTACCACATATATTTTTGTACTTTTCATTTTTCTTACTTTTTTGTACTTTTTTTTAAGCAACTAACTAACATGTTTGACTTTCGTTATTTTATAACTTTTAGTATAACACCCTGTGTTTTCAAGTCATTGACGACATCGATAAATCCACAATGTACCTTTTGTATTGTACGCGTTTGCTTATGATTTCATGAAATAAAGTTTAAATCGCGTAAGTTAAAAAGTAGTGTTCAATGTAAACGGGCATCAAACAATTAAATGTTTACATCAAGCAAGGGTTAAGTAATTATTTTGAGAATAATTATGGTCTTTGTTCATTTTATTTTTATCGGTTACGTAAAGTGTATACGTTTCGCGATAAATTGCGTTTAGGCACTCCCGGAACCACCAAAACTTTTCTACGCTTCATCAAATACCCTCATTTATACCCAATACACAAAAACTACAAAAATATATCATGTATATCTTATGTATGCCGAAATTTTAGCCATTTATACAAAGTTATATAAAGAAAACTCTTCCATTTGGTCAATGTACTTCACTAGCTCATTAATCACACCCATACCTTGTCTCTTTGACCAAAGACCAAGACCAAGGACCATAGACCCATCCCTAAGACCTTACCATGTTTCCTTGACTAAGACTTCCATATATACATGCATTACTAGAAAGAGATAACTCATATACATAAACACTTAGCCAAAATTCAACAAAAACTCTTCCTTGGTGCTCCACATAGCTTACGGCAAGAAACCAAGACCAAACCAAATCCATAGCAAATTTTCTACAACCTATACACATCTATCCTAAGATATTCTAAGGTGATCTCAAGCATTGGCTAACCTTTTACAAGTATTAATCAAGAAAGGAAAGATTAGGGCTTTCTAAACCTAATCTAGGGTTTCATCTTGCAAGCTTTGGTTTTGTGGCTAAACAAGGGTTTAGCATTTGATTATCATCATCATCACACATCATAAGGTCTACTAGAACCCTCTATGTTCTTATAATTTTCATTTTTATGCATATGGTTATTCTATGTTAGCTTAAAT
>BQNB010011925.1:56884-75640 GCA_026074375.1 Tanacetum coccineum
GCTCAAGCCCATTTATATTAAGTCCAGCCCAACACAAAGCCCACAAGAATAGTCCACCCTTGTAACTATATAATGCCCTCTCCAAGTATGGAGAGGGTGTTGCTTCTCATTTTTTTTTCATGAACAAGTAACCATTTTTCTTTTATCTTTCTCTCTAAAATATTTTTCTTATTTTTGTTTGGTGATGAAATGATATCCTAACAGATTAGCTATCACTGGGAAAACGAACATATACCATGTCAAACATAGGATGTTGCGGGTTAGAACATCATCACAGGCAATGTAGGCCATTTATATGGTATTCATTTATGTCGAGCTTCAGTGTCATGAGCTTGGGAAATCTTGTGGTCCTACAATATACGATTTATCAAACCTATGAATTCACCAAAATTATTGTTGACGTTTTAAAGCAATGTTTTTCAGGAGATCAGTAAGCATAAGGTGCCAAGGATACATTGGTGATTTTGTTTTGGGATGTCATGCTAAAGATATGGTTGTATTATGTTTTGGGAAACTCATGTATTGTGAACCAATATCTTTGTAATAATAATAAGGAACAAGTTAAAGCTTCGGGCTGTTTGTATCAAATATTTGTTAAATCCAATGTATTAGTTTTTAAACGACTTTTTGGTCGTTCTATATATATCTTGTGTTATTGATCTATGAAGTAACATGCCCCGGACCCTTATTCCGCTGCGACCCAATTTGGGGGTGTTACATTTACTGATGGTACTGAAGCACTCCTAATACCTACATTGTTCATTCTTTGGTTGGACAAAGTTAGTACCGACAGTGCAAAGTTAGTACCGCTGGGCAAAGTTTGTACAAAGTGTAAATTGAAACGGTTTTCTTGAAATTAGGTCTCCTAAACCTATATAAACCCAGCTCAATTGCACAGTTCCTTACACAATCTTTCTCTAAAATACATTCGCATTTCCAAGCCCTAATATCTCTCCTAACGACGATCACTCTCTCAAACACAATGGTTGTTCTTGATTCATGTCCTAAGCACAACATGGTCGCGTATCTGGAGAAGTCTAAAGGGAATGTAGAGTTTCACGAGATCATTGATTTTCTTATGCGAAGTTCCATTCATCATGCTCTCCTCTTTAAGTCCAGGTAGTTCTACATATATTTGTTGATCATTTAAGTTTTGGACTCTGCTAAGTCCCAAATATCACCAATGTTTGGCACATTTAGATGCTAAAAAGAAGTTTGTCATGTACCCACATTTTATTTCCATCTTTTTAGATAAACATCTAGCTAATGTATATGTACCTTTAGATCATTTTCCTGTAAATGTAACAAGTAAGGTCTTTTCATTCATGGTTAAAAAGGGTAAACATTTCTCAAGGAAAGTCACCCCTTTATTTGCTTCAATGTTGGTACAACCAACTGAGGATGAGGGTGCCCTTTCAGAAAGACCATCTGAAGCACAACCTACACCCTCTCCTGCTCACACTAGTGAAGTACCTTTTGAGCCACAGACTGTCTCATCTCCTGCTCACAGATCACTATTGAAGTACTATTGAGCCAACAACTAACCCATCCCTTATTAAATAAAATGCAAGGACCTTCACCTTCTACTATCATTCCTGATTCTATTCCAGAAAGTTCTGGTGGGGATCTTTGAGGTCATTCATCCAGTGATAAATCCCTTTAAGGGAATAAGGGTGAAATGACACTCCAAAGTGTCTATGATCTTTGTCTCTCTTTATGTGCACAGGTTTCAGATCAAGCCAAAGAAATACAACACTTGAAGGCTCAGATCAAAAAGCTCAAGCAGTAAGCTAAACCTATAATCAAACATCATAGAGCATGGAGCAAAGTGTCTCCCTTAAAGCAACATTAACAAGATAAAGAGATCCTCAAAGAAACAATGGGTGCACAAAGAGTCTCTATCCAAACAGGGGAGGAAGTTTGCTAAAGGAGAACCTTCAATTCAAAGAGATCCTCTATTTGATGAGATTCCTGAGGGTACACTTGATCATATGGAAATAGAGAATGCTCAGGAGTGGGAGTACAAGAGATATAGTGGGAGAAGAGAAGGAGAAGTAATGAAAATAGTACAGTACTGAAGATGTACTTATACTAGACAAGGCGAAAGTAAGTCCTGACAGACCAATAGTTTAGTTACTGACGGATACAAAAGTTAGTACCCGACAGGCAAATTAAATGGTACAGATAGCAAATTGAAAGTACTGATGAGCAAAGAAAAGGTACTGAAGATCATACTGAAGAAGGAAGCACTAACTCTAGCCCACTCAAACACCTACTTCTACAACATTTAGACATGATGAAACAATAGCTAAGTTCTTCTCAACTTGAGTCAAGCAAGCAGTTTTCTAGAGAGAAGAGCAAGTGTATAGTTGAAGGATATAGAAGAAACTGACAGACTCGGCTACGCTCTACAAGATCACTTCTGACATTAAAGCCACTTCCAAAAATTGATCCAAAAGACAAAGAAAAGAAGAAAATAGAAGAGGAGGATGAATTTGATGGTATTCCTGAAGCTGAGAAGAAGTTTAAACAGCTTGAAAGTGATGAAGAGATGGCTAGGAAAATACAAGAAGAGTGGGAAGGTGAAGAAGAAAGAAACAGAATAGCTGAAGAAAAAGCTACCAATGAAGCTCTCATAAGAAATTATGATGATATAAAGGCAAGAATTGAAGCTGATAGACTACTTGCTGAGAAGCTTCAAGAAGAAGAAAGAGAGCAATTTACAATAGAAGAAAGAGCAAAATCCCTTCATGACACAATTGATGCTACAAAGAGCAGAAAATTCCCATGCCTCAACAAAGATCAGAAGCTATCAGGAACAGACCACCTACAAAAGATCAACTGAGAAATCAAATGATGACCTACTTGAAGCATGTAGGAAACTTCAAGCATTCTGAATTGAAAACCAAGAAGTTTGAGGAAATACAAGCTCTGTATGAAAAGATAAAGAGGTCAGATAAAGATTTCATTTCTATTGGATCTACTGAAGATGAAAGACTGATCAAAAGGATGAATGAAAAGGGAATAGATTCCTCTAAGAATGAAATGGTCAAGGAGGAGAGTAAAGAAGAAGTCAATGAGGAAAATAAAGAAGAAGAAAGTATCAGAAAGAGAAAACTTAGTACTAGGAAGAAGATGAAGTCAAGAAAAAGAATATTCATACAAAACACTTCTAAAGATGATAGTGAAAAGTCGAATGGATACTGAGATTACATTTAACAATAGCTCCAGATGAGGAAAAAGAAGTGGATTATGAAATACTTGACAGAAAGTATCCTATCAAAGAATGGAAAACAGAGTGTCTTGGAATTAAACCACATGATGATAAAGCTGAACACTTAGAGGAGATAAATCAAAATGTGGTGATTAGAAGCAATGGACAAAAGAGATACTTTAGTACTTTGATGAGGGTGCTGTCCATATTTGATAGAGAAGATTTGAATGTTGTGTATCAACTGG
Source organism: Tanacetum coccineum (assembly GCA_026074375.1). Classification (NCBI taxonomy): domain Eukaryota; kingdom Viridiplantae; phylum Streptophyta; class Magnoliopsida; order Asterales; family Asteraceae; genus Tanacetum; species Tanacetum coccineum. The sequence continues at coordinate 60,344 of BQNB010011925.1, forward strand.
TAATGGACAGATATCAAGATGAGATACCTGAAGGATTTGACAGAGTACTTTGGGGAGATTTGATGGTTCTGTTCAACCCAGATGAAGAAGATAAGTTTTGGACTCTCACAGGATTGGAATATAGTGAGTTGGAAGCTACATGGTTCTTCAGGGGTACATACTTTAGTGACTGAGGCAGGATTAGTCATTCATATGCTTGTAGAGAAGAAGTATCCTTTGAGAAAGAAAGTACTGTTGAAAATGCTGGAATTAAAGTTAGAATCTGAAGAAGACAGTACTATGGCATTAGAGTTGATTAAATTTGTCAAGAAGAATACTTGCAAGTAGAACCGTGAAGACTCTGATGGAGATTAGTAGGCTCTTTTCAGTGTTGGTTGTCAAAACACACAAAAATGTCATACCCGTTCACCATGCTTAACAAGCATAAAGAACTGGCTATCCATAAGCAAACGGCTTATGGTAAAGACTACTCAATCCGTTTATGTTAGACAATTTACCCAAATATTGTAGGGTTCTCAACTCACCTTGCTTCATTGGATGAAGAGTTGGCTAGTCCAAGATCAAACAGTTCTTGGTAAAGACTAATCACAAATTTGGTTAATATCTGATAGTTTTTGCTAAAACTATATGGTTTATCAAATGCACCATGTTATGGCAATGATAGCATTTGCTATCCCAAAGCAAACGGTATTTGGAAAAGACAAATCAATATCCGTTGGTTGGTGACAGTATACCAAAAACTGTATGGAAATAACTCACCAAATTTTTAAAAAAAGATTAAACTTTCCCAGAGAAACCTACTAGTAAAGGAAACATCAAATCCGTTTAATGGCTTGGTAGTTGCCAAAAACTATAAAGCCAACTTAGTTGGATTGTTGCTGAAAAGATGTCGCTGAGAAGGACAAAGTGCTGCTGAAGATGGATAGTAACTAAAAGCTCAAGAAAAGTCGTTATAAAGTTTTGGATACAACCTCAGTATGCTAAAGAAGAATAAATCTGGAAGGAAACATGAAGTTAAAGGAGTTCAACATTCATATTTAAAGGAGGATTGTTGGGAATTACGTTTTCCTAACTTAGTACCGACAGTACTAATAGTTAGTACTGATAGTTATAGTTAGTGCTAACAGTACAAAATGTTAAGTACTGATCAGTTAGTTTAGTACCCGCGATTAGTCATAAAATATTAGTACCGTTATAAGAGATAGTTATGAATATTTAGGAAAAGAGATGACGCGTTTTGTAAGCCTGGAGGGTTTATCCATGGTCTATAAAAGGATCCCATCTTGCATAGTTTAGAGATACGAACTCAAGATATCTCATAGCAAAATCATATCTCATAGTTAGTAATCTGTAACCATTCAAGGCAGATTAATAGAAATTATTATTTAGTTATTCATTGTTTTTCTTAGTACTTGTGTTAAGATTCCGCATTAACACATAGTATTCATAATCAGTGTTTCTACATAGTCAACTGTATTTATACATCTTGGCTATCATCCTTAATAGGCTGCAGAGATCTATTTATAAGGGACTCACACAATGTGTTCCTTGGAAACGATGATGAAAACCCCCTCGAACACATCTCGAATATCACATCTATTGTCAACCTCTTCCAATCTCCTAGAGTATTAAGCGACCAGGTAATGGTCATGGCATTCCCTTTTACGTTAAAAGGAAAAGCCAAACTGTGGATAAACCGGTTGTCAGCAGGATCCATTTCAACTTGGGACCTCCAGAAAAACAATTTTCTAAGCAGATACCGCCCGCTTTCCTAAATTATCAGACAAACCAAGGCTATCAGAAATTTTGGGCAAGAATGCAACGAACCATTACATCTTGCATGGGAACGGTTCAACGGTCCGCTTTATAACTGTCCAAAGCATAAAATCAATGAGCACAAACAACTACAAATTTTCTACCAAGGGCTAGACCCAGAACTAGAAAGAAGGCAGATTTCATGGGACCTATCCCAAGAATGAAACCAGCCGCTGGAATCAAGGCCATCAACGAATTGTTAAAACACACTCTCTCTCCTGGTATAAAGAAGAGGAATACAAGGAAAATGATTTTGACAAGGTGCTCAGACACATCAACGATTTCGAACACCACATTAGTATTCTTAACGAAGAAGTACGAATGGTGCAACACCAGTACAGAACTCCAAATGATGAATGGGATTCTCTTCTGGAAGAAACCATAAGCTCCTTCATTAAAAAAGCTCATTGGATGCAAAAGAAGAGCAAAAATTTTGTTTGGAGAATTAAAAGGAATTACGATAGAACGTTCAAAAATCAGGCTTCTGCTATTAAAACTATTGAAAAGAACCTTGGCCGAATTGCTGAATCAATATACGGGAGGGGGATTGGTACCCTTCCAAGCTTTATTGAAACAAATCCAAGAAGATTAGCTCACGTCATTACCACTCGTAGTGGGCTAAACTACCAACCTCCTAAAAACCCGCTTGAGGATAGCGACGACCTACATAACATTACCATCAAACAATTCCCTACCACTAAGAAAATAACTCCTGAACAAACACATAACATCACACACAAAACTGATCCACCTATCCTTTCCAGCCGACTAAAAACGGAGAAGGAAAATGAACAGTTCCAAAAAATATTAAGGAACCTCCAGTAGATTCACATCAACATCCCCTTTTTAGAAGCCTTAGAACAAATGCCAAAATACGCTAAGTTTATGAAGGATCTTCTTTCAAAAAAGGGAAAGGGAAGCGAAGCATCTAAAATTATATTAAATGAACAATGCTCCGCAGTCGTTCTAAACAAAGTCCCTCATAAAGAAAAGGACCCAAGAGGTTTCACTATACCCTGTGTAATAGGACAAAGTGGAATTACTAAGGCCTTAGCGCTGTGATTAGGGGCAGCATAAGCCTTAATGGCCATACGCGATGTTTCTAAACGACTAAACCTAGGGAACCTATAACCCACACCGTGAAGAAAAAATGTGTATCGAACACGCAAATAAAACCACTCAGTTTCCAAAAGGGATTGCGGAAAACATCATGGTAAAAATTGATAAATTCGTTTTCCCAGTCGACTTTGTAATACTTGATATGGAAGAGGATCATAGAATTCCTATTATTCTAGGAAGACCCTTTTTGGCCACAGCACATGCCATGATTGATGTTTTTAATAAAAACATATCCTTCGAAGTAGGGGATGAAATCATCACCTTTGATTTAGAAAAATCTATGAGATTTCCCCATTTAATGAAACACCTCCATGCTGCGGACATAATTGACCTTTCCGTCGTTAACAATATTCAAGAAATTCTTCCTCAAGACCACGATAATTCAATTGAACCCATTCTTTACCAGCTACCTGAAATTCATGAAGATGATGATAACCCGGCTCTCTTCGCTGCAAATTCTATCGATGATGTAAAACTACTCCAAAACTCAAAGAACTCCCCTCCCACTTAGAATATGCTTTTCTAGACAACAACCGTGAATTACCTGTCATCATCTCTTCGTTATTATCTGACCAGGGAAAAAGGTTACTATTAGAAGTCCTTACCAAACATAAAAAAGCCCTGGCATGGAAAATCTCTGATATTAAAGGAATCAGTCCTTCTTTCTGTACTCATAAGATTTTGATGGAAGAAAATTCCAAACCCACCGTACAACCTCAACGTAGATTAAATCCTAAAGTCCATGACGTCGTAAAAACCAAAATTTTAAAACTTCTTGACGCATGACTAATCTATGCCATTTCAGATAGTCCTTGGGTAAGCCTAATTCATGTGGTTCCTAAGAAGGGAGAAACAATTGTGATTGCCAACAAAGATAACGAACTTTGTTTTCAAACACGAACAGTCCATCAGGATGGAGGGTAAGTATCGATTACAGAAAACTTAATGATGCAACAAGAAAAGACCAATTCCCTTTGCCTTTCATTGATCAAATGTTAGAACGACTATCAGGAAATGAATACTATTGCTTTCTAGATGGATTCTCTGGATATTTCTAAATTCCTTTAGCACCAAAAGACTAGGAAAAGACCACCTTTACTTGTCCCTACGGCACGTTTGCCTACAGAAGAATGCCTTTCGGGTTATGTAACGCTCCTGCCACATTTCAGCGATGCATGACAGCAATCTTCATGAACATGTTTTAAAGATTTTTATGAAGTATTCAATGGATGACTTTCATCCGTGTTCCGGAAACTCTTTGGAACTTGTCTTAACAATTTATCAAAAATGTTAGCCAGATGTGAAGACACGACCTATTCTTAACTATGGAAGAAATGCCATTTTATGGTTAAAGAAGGCATTGTTATAAGGGCAACAAAATATCAAAGGCAAAGAATAGAATTTGGATAAAGCTAAAGTTGAGTGATCGCTAAGTTTACCTCCCAACCAACGTGAAAGGTATAAACGAAGTTTTATAGACACGTAGGTTCTATAGAAGAATTCATTAAGGATTTTTTCTAAATAGCCCGACCTAATGACTCAGTTGTTGATTGTAAGGACACCAAATTTGACTTCTCCGATAATGACATAAAAATCATTTGACATACTTCGATATAAAACTTATCCCGCTCCAAATGATCATTGCCCTAACTGGGGATTATAGATTTGAGTAATGTGTGGACGCCACACGTCACGTTCGTTGAGCCGTTCTAGGACAACGGATTGAGAAAAAATTCCGCCTAATTTATTATGCAAGTAAAACTATGAACAATGCTCAAGAACATTATACCACTACTGAAAAGGAACTATTAGCAGTAGTGTACGCAATAGACAAATTAAGGTCCTATTTAATAAATCTCTAAACAGGGTTTTACACTGATCATTCAGCCCTCAAATATCTCTTCAGTAAACAGGATGATAAACCTAGACTAATAAGGTGGGTCTTACTTCTTCAGGAATTCACTATCGAAATTAAGGATAAAAAGGGGACTGAAAACCTAGCTGCTGACCATCTCTCTAGACTTGAAAATCCAGGTTTGGAGGAATTAAGCGAAGATACCATACAAGATAATTTTCCTGACGAACACCTTATGGTAATTAAACTAAAAAATACTGAAACCGACCCATGGTTATGGCAGATTATCAAAATTCCTCGTCTTTAAGATCGTATCCCTCTGCATTTGACTTATTATTTAAGAAAAAAATTCTTGAGTGATGTACGAAAATACATATGGGACGACCCATACCTCTTCAAATCATGTCCTGATGGAATTATAAGAAGGTGTGTTTTCGGTAGGGAATTACACGAAATCCTAGAACATTGCCACAAGGGACCTACGGGGGTCCATTATACGGGCAATATTACCGCAATGAAAAGATTTTCTAGTCTGGATTCTATTGGCCAACCATTTTAAGGATGCGGAAAAATATGTTCAAGAATGTGATGCTTGTCAACGGGCAGGAAGTATCTCCTCACGGAACCAAATGCCCTTAACCAACATTTTTGTTAGTGAAGTCTTTGACATCTGGGGGATTGACTTCATGGGACCCTTTCCCTCCTCGAGAAAAAACAAATATATTCTTGTAGCTGTCGATTACGTTTCAAAATGGGTTGAGGTCGAAGCCCTACCTACTAATGATGCATGTGTCGTAGTAAGATTCCTGAAAAAATTATTCTCCAGATTTGGAGTTCCGAAGGCTCTAATTAGTGATCATGGGACACATTTTTGCAATTCCTCTCCTCAAAAAAAACACTTACAAATATGGAGTAACACATAGATCTTGCCTACTCCAACATCAACCCAAACCAGTGGACAAAACTAAAAGAGATACTAATAGAGCATTAAGCCACTCCTGGAAAGAACATTAACGGGAAATAGAAAAAGAATGGGCAGATAAACTGGATGATACACTATGGGCATTCAGGACAGCTTATAAAACACCTATCGGTAGTACACCATTCAGGATTGTCTACGAAAAGTGATAAGTGTAGAATACACATATCCGTTTATACCTAAAATAACCCAATTAAACCCAAAACAGACCAAAAATGGCAAAAATATGCTTGTATTTGTGTTTTGTGTGTGCAGGTACGGATATATCAAAAATCACAAGAAAACAGTCAAAAAACGGGCAAGCACGGACACAAGAACGGAAGAGGGAACAAAAGCCGGAAGCCAAAGCCAGAAAAAGTCAAAACTACAGTCAACTTCAGTAAATCTTACAGAAGTCAACAAAGCCTAAAATATTCCAAAATAACCCTTCAAGTTTCAAAAGTTGTACTAAAAGTCCCTTAAACCCTAAATGGGCCATGCCCGGATCCAAAAGCCCATTTACCTAATCCATTATCCTTTTTTCCTAAACCACAAGGACATGTTCCTGTCAATCTTCAAAGTTTTTTTACCCTATACCTTTTATATCCATCCACAAGGGCCATTTGTGTCATTCTCCAAAAGTCAAACGACTTTTACCCGTTTTCAGTTATAAAGAAAGGGCGCCAAAAGTTACTGTTCATTCATCTTCTCAAAATTTACCCAAGGTCAAAACGATAGGGCAAATGCAAATTAAGGGTTCTATAGGTCAATTCAAGGGCTCTACATCAATAAGGAGGGGTCAAATCAGTCATATCATTACTCACTTAAGCTCACACTCAGATTGAGGCCCATGTTTAGAGTTGGGAAAGCACAAGTAAAGCTAAATTTTGCTCTATAATCACTCTCAGAAGAAACACAACATGTCACATCACGGATTGCCACGCTGGCAATCCGTGTGTGCACATATGTAATCCAACGGCCATGATCTACTTATTAATGATTGAAGGAATCAAAGGGTCATGATTGAAAGGATTGGAGGACTCAAGGCAAGGGCTAGAACCTTCTCTCAGCAACTATAAATAGCAGCCTTGCTCACACACATAGTGGAGAGGAGTTTATTAGGGAATTTAGTTCTAGAGTAATTTTAGCTTATTTTTAAATAGCTTATTTGTAGATTTTCCAGTTTTCATAGGTAAACATGTAACATTTTCTCTTAATCAAGTAATGTAATCATTTTCAAGTTTTAATACAAAGTCATTTCAAGTTTAATAAGCTGTGTTTACTTTTTAAGATTACATATCTGTCCAATGTTTTTACAACTGTTTAAATAAGCTACTAATAAGCTCATATTAATTCCTTGAGTCTCTAAGCTCAAGTTGAGTTTGAATTAAGTCCTTAATCTACTTTAACCTTAAAAACAGCTTATTTACCTTAGCTTATGGGAATTTGAGCTTATGGAAGGGGAGCTTAACTTGGAAGAGCTCCCATGGACTTTTACTGGCTTATCTCTGATAAGCCAGAGCTATTGATAAGCTCAAATGAGCAATTTAGCCTTTGTTATGCTAAGGCATTTGTAAGTCTTTCATTTACTTTCCTGTCTTTCATCTTCTTAGTGTAATTTTGCCTAAATACTTGTTAGTTGCTTAATCTGCTTATTGTCTTATTAACTTGTGCTTAATTGTCATTTGATATGCTTATTAGGATCATTATAATATGTTTAATATCTGGTAATTAGGATTTGATTAGTGAATTCATTATAGCATTTAACAAGATTTCATAATTCATTTAAAAAAGGGGTGTTTGGTTTAGGCAATTTGACCTGTAAAGTCCAAAAGGTTTTAGTAATTCTGTTTGAGATGCTTAGTTAATTGAAAATTCAATTAGGAAATGAGTTTCTTAGGAGTCAGTTATGAAGGTTTTAGTGATTTTATGGCTTTACTTACTTGTCCTCAACCAAGGGCACTTTATACCTTTCATTTAGCTATTAATATTTGATCTAAGCCTTCAAGGTTTAGATTTTTGCTTGTTCTTGATGTCACACTTACAATAAGTGTGTTTAAACAGTAGTAGTAACCTTAAGAGAACCTTGCACAAGTGTGGTGCTACTGGATTACCAATTCCCCAGCATACTAACATTAGTTAGTACTGCTAATTCTTAAGCCCCACATTAAGCTAGCATGTTAGGATTCAATAGTTTATCTTTTAGCATTTTATAGTTTAGTTATAGTTTAATATAGATTAAGCCTTAAATCTTATTTCCTGCTTAATTTTGGCTGTCAAATGTCATCAAAACTTAAAACGACCAAAAAACGTAGGTTTATAATTTAGCTTATTAAATTTTTGAATCTTAGCTTAAGGTGGTAGAATTTATAGCTTAAACATATAGATAATAATCAGTTTTATAAGTTTTCAGTAGCTCAAAGTCTAGATTTTCTTTTTGAGTAATTTAGCTTATTTGGATTTTTGCTTATTGCTTTTGTTTTTCTTAGTTTGCCTAGTTCATGATTAATTTTAGTAGCTTAAAAGAGTTTCTACTCTATTTTCTTTCTTTAATTAGCTTAAGCAAGTCACAAGCGTCATTAGAGCCCCACTTCTCTTCCTTTTACATTTTTGAACTAATGTTGAGTGTTTTATAGCTATTTTTTCTAAAACAAATGGTTAAACCCCACTTTCTGAGGTCAGCTGATAAATAAGCTCTTATTGAGCTTGTTGTGGCTTTTAGATATAAGTCTTTTCATTAAAGTTGTTTTCCTCAAGCTGTTCTACAACTTTTCTCTTTTGAGTTTTTCCTAAAAAGCACTTTATTAAATTTACTTATTTGAGGGCTTATTATGGAACTTGGTTGTTATCGGTTTAGGTCTTTATGGACCATCTTGTAATTTTTCTAGTTTTTAATTGTTTCATGTTAATCCTTGCCTTTAAATACTTTTAGCCCCCCTTATGGTTGAGTGGATAAAAAGGCATGTACTGTGGCATCACTAAAACTAGCAGTACTAATTTTAGTACTAGCAGTATTAAAACTGTGGCATCACATAAGAACTAACTAGTCTAAGAGCAAACGGCTGCTTGGTAAAGACCTCTCAAATCCGTTCTATGGTTGACAACTTGCAAATAAGTTGTATGGTTTTCAACTCACTATATCTGTTAAAGTGAAGAGTTGGCTAGCCCACAAGTTTATGGCTTGTGGTAAAGGCTGTAGAAAAACCATAACTAGTCCATAAGATTATGGCTTATGGTAAAGACTTGCAAATCCATATTAGATGGTTGACAATTTACCAAAAATTGTATGGTATTCAATGCACCATAGTATTTATACTAAAGCATGACTACTCCAGAGCAAACGGCTAGCTGGTAAAGAGTTATCAAATCCGTTTATAGCTGATGATTTGCTCAAAATCATATGGTTATCAATGTACCATGGTCTTACAAACCTAAACATTGGCTAGTCCATAGCAAACGGCTCATGGTAAAGACACAACAAATCTGTTTATGGCTGGTAGTTTGCCAAAAACTATATTTTGTTGCAGTCAAGATTGGAGTGCTATGAAGACTAGTTGCTGTCAAGATTTGAAGACATAAAGACATATTATTTTGAAGACAGAAGTTCAAGACAATCCTCTAAAGCCCAAGGTGAAGCTTAAAGTATTTAAAGATCAAGAATGTTTTGAAAGAACTTGAAGTTCATGAATGAAGATCAAGTTAGGGGAGGATTGTTAGGAAAATATTGTAAACAGACTTAATACTGTTAGTATTAAAGTTAAGTCTGTTAGTTATAGTTAGTACTGATAGCTGAATAGTTAGTACTGTTAGTATAGAAGTTAAGTCTGGTAGAGCAAGTTAAGTCTGCCAGCATTAACTTAAGTCTGGCAGTATTAAAGTTAATACTGCTTGGTCAGACAGTTAAGTCTGTTTGTAATTTTAGTAATAGTTATCAATTAGCGTTGATTTAGGAAGAGATAAGTATTATCTCTTAACGCGTTTAGGGTTCCTTAAGCCTATAAAAGGAACATAGAATAGTATTGTAAAGATATGAGTTGATTGAGTATTCACAATCAAATAGTAATAGTAATAGCAATTTTAGTATTTGTTCTTGTGTTCATCTTGGTATAGATATTGATATTCCGCGTCAATATTTATATTCACTGTCATCGTCTCTCATAGTATCTTTGGATTTATTCAAAGGACTATAAGTCGTTCAAGGCTCATTTAGATCCTGTTGATAAGGACCTACACATGAGTCTAACTTAAAGACTCATTAATAAACAAAAGTGCTTATCGGGAGACAACCTGTCTTTTTATCAATAAATTTAATTTTCTGTATATTAGTTAATTTGCATTTTTTTACTTTGTTTTGCAAGTTCCAACAGCTAGGAGGCAACTTTCGAGACCGACTCGACCCGTAATTGTGTGGTAGCTTTGCTGATTTAGCAGCAGTTACGGCGTAACATACATGATTACGCCGTAACTGATTCAATCGACGTAAACCTTATTGTGGTTACGCCGTAAACATATTAACAAAAATCTTATAAATATATACCATATGATTATGGTGTAACCACCGGAGTTACGTCGTAACCTCTTTCTGAAAACCCTCAAAATTAAGTTTTAAACATTGCTAAACCTTGTATATCTAAATGAACTTTGTGGGTTTGTTCCCTAGAAACCCTCACGAGACTCCACTCGTCCACTTGGGCCACTAATTGGTTTAAAAGGCTTGTTGCATATGCTAAATGCAACCGTGATTCCTACGAAAGTGAGTTAGGTTTGTATAACTTGTATATTTATCTTTGAGCAATTTTATGCTTTTAGTTTGTTTAGTGATCATAAGGGAAAATGAGCTTTGCTCACAATAGAGATTCTCTTGATTTCTCCACTAGCTTATTACATTTCATATGTTCAGAAGCAATGCTCAAGGGAGTTTCTTGTTCTAATTCTACTCTTCCTCTTTATTTCATTTCCTTAATGTACAATAGGGACATTGTACAAAATAAGTGGGGGGATGGGAGTAGAATTATCACTTGACCTATTCTTGCCTTCGATTTTCTAGTTTTCTTTGAAAAATGGTGCCGATTTTTAAAATTTTGACATATTTTTCTTACTAAACTAGAATTAATCTTTACCGAATGCACATTACCATTTATCAATTACTTGGTGAGGTTTAAGTCTAATGTTCTGTTTTCATCTCATTATACAAGAATCCACCAAAATATTGATTGTGTCGGTAGTATTGTAGACTTTAGAACTTGGCCTGTAAATCATTTCGAGACCTAATTGATTAGCAGGAATAGATGGTTCGAGAAGGTAACATTTAGGAATTCACCCAAATATGCCTATATGTGTGTGTCTATCGACTAGTTACACTGACTTGTCGACCTCCCATGTTAAAAACCGTTTGTTTTCACTCATCAATAGTGCAAGATACCCCTAAATCACCCTTGTTTAGCCAATCTATGTTTTCACCCATTGTTATATGTTTCGTTTAAGGAGCATACACCGAAACAATAAGAAGGTTATTGCCAGTTTTCAACCACACTCCCCGAATTATGATGAAGTAGTCCGAGATAGTGGAACTGGTTTTACAAAATGAATAAGGATCCCAAACGCACAGAATGCCTCCCGAATTACCTACCGAATCACTATGAACAAATCAACAAACACCAAGATTACCCCAACACATCTTCACGTTAAAAACATCCATAGTCTCTATTTTAGTTTTCTGAAGTGCCAAAAATTCACGCTTGTGTTTAATGACAAATCTCCATACAACCCAATCTTTTTGGCCCTTTGGGCGAGGCCGTAAATATTTCAAGGATAAATAATTTATCGATATACATCCTCCTCTCCTTGTGATTCGATAATCTGAGTCATGTTATTCAAGCACCCGTCCATGTTATAGCCCATAGTTTGCCCCACTTTTACCAATTCTTCCATCAAACACAATATAGACCCCCCCCCCCACTCCCCCCCCCCCGGTGTGCAGCAACGAACTCTTTAATAGTGGCCGAGAACAAACCAATTTTCGGAAGCATCTCTCATGGATCCTGACATGTGCACATGCATACAGACCAAACGTGTGGTCTTCCTACACTAGTAAAAAGCCCTTCCTGATGAGAGCAGTTAACATTATCAGCGTTCTCCGCATTCGTGCATGGCTCATTAGTTGTAGCAGCTGGTGTAAACCCAGGAGGGTATATAAGGGACTATTGACAGAAGGACCTCTTCTCCCAATTGTGCTTTCTTTTTGTTGAGTAACGAATAAATTCCAAACAAATCCTCCGAATGATTCTCCTTCGGATTCGTATTTTCCTCAACCGGTATGTCATTACTATGCCTCTCTTCCTCGAACAGTGTTTCAGGGACCTCCACCACATCGCCATCTTTTCCACAGCTACCCAAGTCATGAGTTTTAGGGTCCCCACCCTTATACTCAACATCGGATTCATCGTCATTTGATTCTTCCAAAAAATCTGGAACCCAACCTGGAACCTCTTTAGCACGAATCCAAAAAACTTTTCCCCAAAAAATAATTTTAAAGTTTTCAAATATATTCGCATCCTGCCTCGTGTATAAACATAGTCTTTTCGAGTGATAGCATGTGTCTTCCTGGTTATCCACATCAAGTAACTCCTCCCATTTAGACGCGATCCTTTTAAACGTGTTACCCGACCATAGTTTAAAAGGAACCCCTTCGATCTCAACCCATACAATTCTAACATCAGTGTTGAAGTCAAGGGATGCATCTTTTAACTGAGAGAACCACGATCGAACCCCAGTGTTTTCATGGAATAAATTCTTAGAATTAACTGAATCGAATTCTAGCAAAACCCAAAGTTCCCCCATATAATGGATTTTTAAAGTTGACAACTCGTTGATATAATAGTCCGTCCTAAAGATTGATAAAGACCAAATTCTTTTTACTCTACCCATAAGGAATTACGAAGATCATTGGTAAAGCATACAATGTCATCCAAAAAAGCAATTCGCTGGTTTGGGATCACTTCCCATAGACCCAGAATGAGGATTACCTTTAACCACATGTACATATGATTTTTCAGTAGCATTAAATCCCTCATCCTTTTTGGGAATATAGCTTCTACTTCTATTGCTCTCAGCGACAATATTAGGCTAATTTTTTTAGCGCTCATAGGTGCTCTCTGGAACCTAGCAATATTAGCGTGAAACTTGAGCCGACCTACCCAAATCGTGCATAGGTTGTTCACCAGCCTTTCCTCACTAAACACATTAATAAATCGAACAAATCCGAATCTCTTCCCTGCTTTCGATCTCTTGGATGGGATAAAAGAATCCACAACTGGCATACTCCTTAATGAGTGAACAAATCCTTAGCTGAGAACGATTCAGGAAAATTCGTTACATATATTGATGTGGAAATCTTGGCCACATCATCTTCCTTAGATCTATAACTACCCATCACAAATTAGGATTGAATTAGGTTAAGGTTTTTGGATTGAAGGGAGATCAATTGGAACGCACTGATTATGGTTTGGAAAGGAAATCTGCTGATGAATAATCAAAAAAACACAAGAACAAATCCTAAAACCACGTCGAATCGAATAAAGGATAATTAAAGGTGAGAATCAATGTAAATGTCCGCCCCCACGGGAATTATATGATCACACCAGGAGTAGGGATCAATCAAAGATCGAAAGCCTAAACCTAATCACAATATAAAAGCGAACGGGAAAGAACAACAACAAGGATCACATAACAATAATCAAACGTTATTTAATGAATGATGATTAACAGGATTAGAACAATCAATCAGAAAATCAAGTCCAAAAGCAACCCCAAACACCAAATTTATGTATCACAAGATTGCACGATTTTCAATAAAAGAGGTACTTGTTAGAAACACATAAAGTGTTGGTTACAAGGTCATTACTAGTTATCTAGTCTAGGGCGTAATAGAATAAACAAGGAAGGACTTGTAAGCAATTAGTAAGATTCCTAATTACTCCTTAGTCTCTCCCTAGGTTAAGGAAAGCTCTGCTCTCTCTCTCTCTCTATATATATATATATATCGATTTATAATATAATATATATATATACTATGGGGGTAGTATATGTATGTTTATGATACCTATCAATTGGTATCAATCGCCATAGGACGATTAAAAGTGTTTTTATGTGTGTTTAAAAATTAAAGTTTTTGTTTTTCTCTTTTTAATGTTCGCACTCTTATCACTTTGTCTGATAGAGATGATTAATTGAACTTTTATGTGTTTTAAAAAACTATCAAAGGTTTTGATTTTTATGATTCTTAGGTGATATAAGGTAAGAACACTAAAAAGGTTTTAAACTTTACCTTGTTTTTAAGTGATTTTTAAGAGTTTTTTTAGTGAAAAAATGTAATTTTTGTTGGTTCCGGATTGTTAAGTTTCAAGACTTGTGCAACCAATATTGGTTACACAAACTAGCAACTCTAGTTTATAGCATAAGGGTGTTGAAAATGGTTATCTAATAATCCTAATAATACACATGATATTCTACGAGCTACGCAACAAAAATAAACTCATATAGCACTTATAATTAACATAAAACATAAAACGGAAAACATACCTGATGTGTCGTTGTGTGGTGTATATTTTTATGATTCAAGTTTTAAATTTATATTTGGCCGACTTAACCAAAAACAACACTTTAACGGGCAATGTACCTGGTTGGTGGTAGATTCGTGGTAAGTAGGGTGTCGAATACTTGAGGCGAGGTTAAATCTCTTAATTTATTTATATTTTGGTTGATCTAATCTAAGTTAATTCTAATCTAAGTCAAACCTATGCTAATCCTATGTTAGTTCTAATCTTAATTCTAACAGGTAAAAGGGGGGTTTCAGCCTGAGAGACTGGCACGAGTTTGTTGGTGATTATAATCACTTCAAGACACTTTAACCTACGCATGCAAATTAACAGAAGATAAAAGAGCGGTCGAGCCTTATGATAGAAAACTATATTAGACATCAATAATCCAATTAGAAGGTTGGTTTGTTTATTCAGCGCAATGATTACTTATCTCGAAGAGGCATATCATTCTTAGACATAGGCGGGACTTTATCATAATTAAAGCATCCACATAAAGCATCCTTATTACTTGATTATAATCTATCTTAGGGATTAAAGCAATGGTGATCATGTTAAACCCTAGCTCATAGAGACTTTACCACTTAATGCTTAATGGCAATTCATACACTTGTAGTCCACTAACCAAGTCTTTACCAATTAATCGAGAACATAGTCGTTGATCCCAAGGTTACTTGTTGGTCCAACTAATCTCACAATTTAAGGAAAAGATAAGTCGTTATTTGTGATCCTATTGGTTTAGATGTATAAATCACTATATGGAGAGCTATCCCGGCTTCTAGATTACTTTGTCCGTATCACTAGATCCAGTTGAATGATAGGTCGCATACAAAAGCACGTAAACAAGTATAAATTGATAAACATAAACAAGCATAAAACGATAAATTAAGCAATCGAGATATAAATAAAACCAAAAATTCAGATCTTCATAATAATGGCTAATACCCAAAGGT